>JXCR01043241.1:142481-180398 GCA_002079205.1 Phalaenopsis hybrid cultivar
GAAAGGTCCTATAGGAATCCATTTTGGGTTTCCTCATGTCGGTTTCATCCTTCTAAGTGTTAGAAGTCGATACCGCACACGCGAAACTCCAAAAGAGTATAGAAGCGGGTTGAATTTCTAAAATGAGGCGGGTCCCACTTCTAAGGTTCTAAGATAGTCGCAGGAAGACCCCTAAGGCTAGATCCTAACTCCTACGAGAAATACTAGACCTCACGAAAAATGAGGTCAACACTCCCCTCTGTCACGCTGCTCAGATTCTTGACGGGGTCGCATGGAGTTATGCAGCGAGGCCCTCACGAGAATTGGGAAGACAACGGTGGGTGTACGACAAGGCGAGGATGAGATCATGGGAAGACAAGGACGCGATCGCAGCTTAAGCATCACGATACAGTCGCGATTGGAGCTAACTGGGAAGGCGAACGACGGGATTGCAGCAATACTGTCACGATTAAAACCAACTGGGAAGGCACTGGAAGGATGGTGAGCTAGCTGTGAAAGCACCGACGTGATTGCGGTGTTACCGGCGATTAGGGCTGTAAACGAGCCGAGCTTGAGCGAGCTCAGGCTTGGCTCGTGTTCGGCTCGTTCGAAATAGCTCGTGTTCGAAATCGGCTCGTGAACAGTGTGTTCGTGTTCGGCTCGATTTAAATATTCGTGTTCGTGTTCGGCTCGAAATTGGCTCGTTAACTAAAATTGAGAAAAATAGATGTAAAGTGTGGGATTCGAACCTGGATCAAATCTATACAAAAGAAGACCTTAACCACATTGCCACATGAGGTGTTATGATTTAAACTTAGACATAAATATATATAATATATTATTATATAAATAATATATGTAATATATTGTTATAAAAAGAGTTGTATAATTTTTTTTCGAGCCATTTCGAGCCGAACACGAGCGAACAAACTGTTGTTCGTGTTCGGCTCGTTTACATGTCGATCTTAAAAATTTGTTCGTGTTTGGCTCGTTAGGCTTAACGAACGAGCCGAACACGAGCTGCTTAACGAGCCGAACACGAGCTGTTCACGAACAACGAGCCAAATTGACAGCCCTACCGGCGATCCAGTGACGATTAGAGCTAGCAAGGAAGGCACCGAAGGGATAGCTGTGTCAACCTTGTCAATACAATTGTGATTAGGACTGAGACTGTGAAGGACCCGCGACAAGCAGGGATTGCCAAGGAGCCACGATGAGCAGAGTCGAGATCGACTTCCTGGCGAAGCGGTCGCAATTAACAGAGTTGTCTTGGCGAAGACAACGCGTTAAGAACTAACTGATTAGGCTTTAGCTTCAAACAAGGAAGTAGGAGAGCAGTCCTGTCATCATCACGATGAAGGGAGGTAGGCCTGGTTTGGTCTTGCTTGGGGCTCGGAGTGAACTTGATTCCCATGATTGAAAATCTCAGGTGATGGAGTTAATGCGGGAGGTAAGGGATAACAACTTTTAAGAAAGATGGATCCTGGAGTTCTAAAGGTCTTTGTCAGGCTAATACATGGAGCTAGCGTCTCGACAGGAGCCTCTACCTCAGCACGTGTTCCGACTGAACTGAGTGGACTTCTAGGAGTGCAATCAGCTTTGGCTGCTCAACCTCAAGTAGGACAGGTGCTCTGCGGGAGACCCGTAAGCGCTACAACTACGGAGAATAGGACATCAAAGCAAGACTTGGCCAAATCTACCCAAGAAGAATGAGTCGACTGGACATGGACAATCTATAAGTTATTGTGGTAATCCTAGGGGCCAAAGAGATAAAAGAGGGGGCTACCGAGCAAGTCTGATGGTATTGGAGAACGAGAGAGAGATAAGAGTGGTATTTACTTATGAGGATCACGAGTTAATGGAGATATTAAAGAGGAAGCAGATAGCCAATGAAATGCTTTCGCCTTATCATCATCCAAAGGAAACAAGGCTAGTTAAGCTCACTCAGTCAAAGGAGTTCGTCATACATATGTTCTTACCTCTATATCCACCACAAGTTCATCAGAATGGATAGTAGATTTTGGTGCATCTCGATATGTGACGGGTGACGGTGAATTTTCTTCCTATAATCATCTAACAGTTCCCGATGAGCATTCAGACTGCTGATGATACAACACAGCCTGTGGTTGGTAAGGGTAGAGAGGTGTACCAATTTTATGACATTGTCCAATGTTTTGCATGCTCCTTCCTTTACAGTGAACCTTTTATCCATTAGTATCATTAAACTTGAATTAAAATGTTTTGTTTTATTTGATATTCCAAATGTAATCTTTCAAGAGCAAGGGACTGGCCGAAAACTTGGGACAAACACGTGGCATAATGGTCTTTGGTACTTGGATAGAGAGGGGATGAACTCAGTCATGACATCCATGGTTGAGAATGCTAGAGCAGGAGAATCTGAGAGGAGTGCAGAGGATGCATTGCTGCTACATCACAAGCGTTTATATTCATCGTTGTATGAAAAGGCAAAAAAGGAGAAACTGGTGTGTGATGCTTATGAGTTTGGAAAGCTCACAAGGAGCTCTTATGTTAGTTATGAGAATACATTTTGATGTATGGGGACCTTGTCCAAATTGTTCTATAAATGTATATCATTATTATGTTACGTTTATTGATTGTTTTCCTCGTGTTACATGGTTATACTTGATGAAACAGAAGAAAGAAGTGGTTGCTTTCTTTAAAGATTTTCACAAGGCAATCTAGACCCAATATTGGGAAGTTATGAAAGCATTGAGATTTAATAGTGAGACAAAATATATCAACAAAGCATTTGGGGACTATCTGTCAGCTAAAGGGATACAATACCAAACCACATGCCCATATATACTAGCACAGAATGAAGTAGCAAAGACAAAGGATCGACATCTTCTTGAGGTACCCCAGAGCTTAATGATGACAATGAATGCCCCACATCACTTATGAGGGCAAATAGTACCGATAGATGCTCAATGGATTAATATAATGCCCTAAAGAGTGTTGGAGTGTAAATCTCCTTGTCAGATGTTGAATGGAGACAATAGTGAGATCCTTCCATTGACGGTATTTGAGTGTGTATGCTATGTGAAAGACATCAGACCATCTGAGACACTTTGTGAGTATGGATATACCATTCAGAGGCTTTGGACCATACTATACTTTGGAGATGAATTCACCCTTCGGTGACTCAATAGACACTGAAGATATGAGACAAGAGAGAGTAAGCAGTTGTGGTGATGGAGTGGTGCGAGTTGAAGCAATGCCATGTCTTGAGATGCGAGATGAATAAAAGAGGAGGCGCAAATTGAAGGGATTGAACCCAGAAGTGATGAGATTCAAGATGAATGTGAGCTAAGGATGTATACACGGAGGAAGAAGCAAACTAACAGAACAGAGTCTGCAGTGTCAACAAGAAGGATCTCAAGTGGAAGGTGTCGATCAATGAAGAGCATAGGGCTCTTCATATAAACCGAATATAGAAGATTGTACACTACCATATAGGAAAAAAAAAAAGTTGGGTGCAAGTGGATCTTCACAGTGAAGTAAACACCAAAAGGGAAGGTGGAGTGGTGTAAAGCTCGGTTGGTGGCAAAAGGATACAATCAAATGAATGACATTAACTAAGATAAAACCTTTGCACCAGAAGCAAAGATGAGCACGGTAAGAACACCAGTTTCTCTAGCAATGAATGGTGGATGGAGGTTACACCAACTTGATGTGAAGAATGTTTTTCTTTATGGAGAGCTACTGGAGGAGGTAATATATAAAGTTACCACCAAGAGTCAATACATCCAAGACAGTGGGAAAGGTGTGTAGGCTCAGGAGGCCACTATATGGCTTGAAGTACTGCTTGAGTCTGATTTGACAGGTTTAGAATGACAAGGATTGACATGAGATATCAACAAATCAATGCAGACCACACAATGTTCTTTTGACGACATGGTCACACTACTATATTTGTTGAATATGTAGATGACATAATTGTCAGCGGTGATGATGAGACAAAGATTGTTCATTTAAAGGGGGGAAGACAAAAGAATCAATTCGAGGTAAAGGATCTGAAACAACTCAGATATTTTCTTGGATTGAAGTGGCCCGTGGACCTGAGTGTATGTTCTTATCCCAGAGAAAGTATGTAGTAGATCTCCTGACAGAAATAGGTATGTTGGGGTGCAAACCTGCAGCTCTCCAATCGATCAGAATACCAAGCTGAGTGCAAAGGCAGGTGAATCTACTGATCGTGAGAAGCATCAGAGATTGGTGGGTCACCTGATTTATCTGTGCCACACACGATCCGACATCTCGCTTGCAATAAGTGTGATGAACTGCTACATGTATCATACAAGGAAGAGTCATATGGATGCAGTGTTTCAAATCCTGAGATATCTGAAGAGTGTACCAGGGAAGGGTTCCAGAAATAATGGACATGTAGACATTGACGGTTTTGGTGACTTTGACGAGGCAAGTTGTGCAGATGACAGACGATCTAAATCAAAATACTGCATGTTTGTAAGTGACAACATGTTCTCTTGGAAGAGAAAGAAATAGTCAATGGTAGCAAACTCAACAACAGATGCAGAGTATAGGGCCATGGCACTAGGGATAGTTGAGATGATGTGGCTGAGAGCCTTGTTGGTTGAACTCAAGGTGTACCAAGGAACTCAAATGAAGTTGTGGTGCGACAACTCAACAATCAGCATTGTCAACAACCCGGTGCACACGATGGAACCAAACATTTGGAGATCAATAGATTCTTCATCAAGGAAAAGCTGAATAACAAACTACTGGAGCTAAATCATGTAACTAATAGGGAGCAAGTGGACGATTGCCTCACTAAAGGACTTAGTTCATTGGACTTGTCATGAATATGTGACAAAATGGGCATAGTGGATATCTTTGCACAACTTGAGTGGGAGTGTTGAAAGTTATGTGTAAAAAGGATTGTTTGTTGGTTTATTTGTTAGAAGCTGTAACTTATTTAAGTCCATGTAATGAACGAAATAATTAGAAATTTTGTACAATTGTTTTCTATTTTCCCACGTCCGATCCTAAGTGAAGGATCAGTATAGAAAGGAGCGATTCAACCTTCCCTAGCCCTAATGTGCTGGCCAAAACCGCTTCTAGGACTCCTGCTTATTCTAATAAGAATTCTATTAGGTTACTTTGCTAGGAACCTATAAATATATAGTAATTCCTGGTTTGAAGGGTCTTTGCCTGCTTCATGTACTTGACGATTTTTCCCCTCAATCTTTTGTAATGGATTGATACCGCAATTAACCCATAGTAAGACAGAACAACAAATTTTATTGTTGAATTCAAAAGTTATAGCAACGAATCCTGAAACATAAAACAACACAAGCATGCAAATAACATATGTTTATTACGACTCTACAAAATAAGAAAGAAAACAGCACAAACATATAAACGACCTCTAGAGGAGAGCTGCGAGCCTGAGAGGAAAGGAAGAGAGTTGTGGCATTGTTGAAAGGTGTTGGGTAGCATGTGGTTGCAGCGCTTTAGGGCATATAGAAGTGATGGGAACTATTGGGAGGGGGTTGGCAGCAAGTGGCTGCACCATAAGAGGGAGCAGGAGAGGTAGCGGTGAACTGAACAACAACAAGAAGGGGCAGCTGCTGGCTAGAAAACAGCAGGAAGAGGGCTAAGGGGCTAACGACAGCAAGGACAGGCCCTTGAGGGGCTGGTCGCAACAAAGACGGATACCATGAGAGGCTGGTGGCCGCTAGAATAGACCTTGGAGGGGTTGGTGGCAGAAACGACAGGCTCTGAAGGGGTTGGCAGCAGCAAAAAGGATGGAACGATCTGAGAAAATCACCACTTCAAACGAGTCAAAGTCAAAAAACCTTCTTTTCGTCGGATACAACCTTCAGAAAGGGAAAACGCAGAAGGCGTAAATTTGAAATCAGAAAAAATCAGGAACTAAAACTTGAGCAAACACATTTTGATAGAATATAGTACAACGTCTGCGGTAAGCTCCCACATCAATTTCCTAGGATTGGAGGAGCTTCTACCTCACACATCGAAGCTACTGCCTCGTCATCATATTTCATCAGGTCAACTGCATTGAAGGTGTCAAAAACGTTGTAATATCCCGATAAATCAATTGATGGCATTGACATTCCTAAACACATCTTGATAGAATAAACATTCATCCTATTTTGGCCCAATCATAACTGAAATTTTACATGGATGAGTATACTCACGAACGAAGTTTCGAGCCACTAAATCAGTAATTGACTTCTTCCACACTTTTACTCGTCCAAGTGAATTTGATAAACAAGTATGTAAGGAGGAATTAGCTCGGGTGAAATCTATAACAGGCTGAACAACTATCACTAGCAACCACTCAGGAGAGACCGCGATACAGTAAGCAACTACGGTACAACGTCTGCAGAAAGCTCCCACATCAATTTCCAAGGATTGGGGGAGCTTCTACCTCACCCGTCTAAGCTTCTGTCTTGTCATCATATAGTATCAGGTCGACCACATTGAAGGTGTCAGAAACATTGTAATCTCCCGATAAGTCAATCTGATGCCATTGGCATTCCAAAACACATATTGATAGAATATACATTCATCATGTTTTGGCCCAATCATAACTGAAATTTTACGTAGACAAGTATACTAATGAACGAAGTCTAAGCCATCAAATCAACAATTGGCTTCTTCCACTCTCCTACTCATCCAAGTGAATTTGATAAACAAGTATGTAAGGAGGAATTAACTCAGTTGAAATCTATAACAAGTTGCACCGCTATCACTAGCAACCACTCAGGAGAGACCTTTTCACTAATAAGACCTAGATCCCATTGAAAAATTTTCCTGCATCAAACTCAAAAAAATTTTAAGGCTAGTGTTCACCCCTCTTATATGAGCATCTAATGATGGGTACCATGTTGAACTGAATCTAACATCTAAATAGCTCTATATAATCTTTCAGGTATGGCACAAAAGAGCCTCATTTATGACGTGTTGGTCCTCCCTTAATAGAGGCAACTTAGGAATGAGTCTATAAATATGGTATGATATTTTCTTACCTGGGGTTATTATGCCTCTGATGTCAGTTCCTCAAACTCAAGACTACCTTGGACACCCACCTTGAAGTCGGTTGTAGTCTCTCCCACAGACTCAGTTGGAGCTCCCCAATTGAAAGTTGATTCTCCTCCTTTGTGTCCTCACCGTCTTCAGTGTCTACTGTGTCATTACCCAATTTTTCAAAAATGTCCTTCTTAGTGAAATAGATCACCCCCTTGTTTTGCAGTCTAATTGAAAATGCCCAAATCGATGGCTGTGACAGGTTTATGGATTCGGATTGGTTCCATCTGTTCTCCACTCTGAATCAATTTTTTCACTGACAAAGTCATCTTAGGAGTTCTCCTAGGTGTACTATGGTTGTAAAATCCTACGGTTAAAATCCGACTATAAGATGTTGTGGTCACTCGATCACAAGGTATATCCACTTCTAAAGCCAAGGTCTGATTATTATGTTTGTAGTAAGCTAGTAGTAATCGGTACTGTATCTCTTGTTTCATCTTCAATGTCCGCAAGACACCGCAGAAGTCAGCGAATCTCTTATTGTATCTCTTCCCAGATTGGCTCGAGCATGTATCTTCTTAATGGAATGGCTAGGATTTAAAGTTGAGAGGTGAAAGATAGTAAAAACAAATTGAATTACGGTAGCTGATTTTGTAAATTAACAAGGGAAAATTAGGGTCGGTTAAAGTTTGGCTACGGTTTGGAAATAGGAAGAAATTTTTTGGTGGAGGGATAAGGCAGATGCTAAGAAACTCTATAATAGAACTAGGTTAGGTTTAGGCTAATTATGATACCCAAAAAAATCGGAGTTAACACAAACAACGATTGAACGACAAATTTTATTGCTAAATACAAAGGTTACAACGACGAATCCTCAAACCTAAAACACAAACAAGAAAACAACATTTTCCAACGACAACTCTGTAAAATAAGAAAGAAAACGGTATAAAACACAAAAATGAAAGGAAAAGAAGAGAGTTGCAGCAGTGTTGGAAGGTGTTGGACAACAAGTGGCCGTGACGCTGGAGGGCGTAGGAGTAATGAGGGACTGCTAGGAGGATGCTGGCGGCAGATGGTTGTGACGTACGAGGTAGAAAAAGCGGTAGTATTGAACTGGATAACAACAGACAGAAGAGGCAGTTGTGGGAGGACGACAACAGGAGGAAGCACTAGAGGGGTTGGCGGCAGCAAGGACAGGCCCTGGAGGAAGCAAAGAAGGGCCCCAGTAGAGCTGGCGGCTGCCAAAACAGGCCTTTGAGGGCTTGGCGGAAAAAAAAATGGCTCTGGAGGGGTTGTCAGCAATAGAAAGGATGGAACAAGTGGAGATAATCACCACCTAAGATGAGCTACAGCTGAAACACCTTCTCGCCATCAGAAACAACCCTCGAAAGAGAGGGATGTCGAAGATAGAAATCTAAAATAAACAAGAACTAAACCCTAAGCAAGCAATCAACATATGTTTATATATATAGGAATAGAAATGGGAAAAAAAATAGAGAAAGGAACTGAATAGAAATAGGAAAGGAAGAGAGGCGGCCGATTTGAAAGGGAGGATCCTATCTCTTTGGGTAGAAGTCCTTTGGGTTGGACCTTGGTACTGTAGCATCAACAATACCCCGCCATTGATTTCTTTGAGGTGGTGTGACTATGATTCTAACCTGATTGGATTCAGGTGGTTATCACACCCAGACATTTGAAGATTTCCTCCATCAACAAAGCTGCTCTCATGTGTTATTGGACGACAAAAACCTTCTATATTACCGTCACCAGCCAGTCGTTCAGCCCTCGGTTGGACCAGATTTCAGCCTCCATCACACATCCATCCTTTACTTATCCTGCTATTACCCTCACATGCCTGAAATTGTAGACAATGATTCGTTGAAACAATTAATGACAAATCTAAAATAAAATGTTTAATCCTGACAACAAAAAAGGGATGCACATCCTCAAAACACCATCAACGGGTTGAGTTTTCACAAGACTAGATGTCACGACTCGGTTCGAAGCTTAAAATTAACCAAAACGAGAACAAATAGTTAAACGCTGAGAACTAAAGTTTCTATATTCGTATACAATTTAGTCGATGAAAGGGTCACTAATTAAATTAAATTAAAAAATTAAAATTATATTTACCTCGTTACTGGTTCTTTATCTTCTAGAAACGTTTTTTCATCTATCGTTCATCATTTAATCACTTAATTAACCTGAAAAGTTAATTTAAAACAACAATGAACTACACAAACCACTGAATACTTATAGTCATAAACTACAATAATACGAGAGAAAAGTAAGCAATATGCATGTCAGTTAAATTTTTAATAAATCAATAAAAAACATTTGAAGTTATTCAAAAAACATTACTATATCAATAACATATTAATATCATTTTATATTTGTATAACCGTCACAAGAGCAACGTCTAAAAATTATGTTAATTAACGCAAATCAATAAAAATATTCTTCTCTATATACATGCACGGATACATTGGTATTCTCCCACTAGTACAATCAAAGATTGACTCCATCATAGCCAAACAGGCACATACAAGCTCCCAAAAAAATATTACCTTTTTAAAAATAAATATTTCATTCTTAATTACATAGCTATCAAAATTTTTGTACGAGATGATAAATTAAACAAAGCACAACTTACATGTCATTTGTACAATATGAACAAAATTCATTAGGACCATAGATCATGGGTTTACAGTACAATAATAATAACAGTAAATACATTTGGTCGAGAAGAAATAAAATATTACTATAATAAAAAAAAATACAAGCCCTCTCCCTCCATGTTAATTAATTTGATGTTGGAAGTTAACCCTTCTAACAATTAAAAGCCTAAATTAAACATATATAAAATTTCATTAATTTATTATTTTATTAAACTATTAGCTTTTCATTGATTAAGTATTAAATTTGATTATTTAATCATGCATGATTTCTAACATATATATATATATATATATATTTGAAAAAACTCAATGACTGATATATTAAAGATAAAGATACAGATAGGTTTGTATGGGTGAGACTAAACATCCAACCCACACAATACAACACACACCAAAAAATATAAAAGATTGGTACATATACAAATAAAAAAAAACCTAAAAACCACGTGGGCGCTGAAAAAGTGTGGGTCATCCCAATCTAATCTTGCCTCTGGCTCTATATCTCGGTAGGGATCCAGCTAGCAGATTGGTAAGGTGTTGACCATTACTCGTAGTAACCAATGTATCATCCATAAGACTCCTGAGCTCTAGTAGATCTCCATTATTTTTTTTCCTCCTGGAAGTATAAACCTGTCATTCATCCTCCGAAGAATCGGCCTGATGGGATAGAGCTAAAGCAGAAGGATTACCAACAGTTATACCCACAATAGGTTCTACAATATGTGAAGTATGAGTTGCCGCTACGCTGGATACTTCATAAAGAAGTGGAGTTGCAAGGCTCTCCTGATTATCAGTCTGAACAATATCATTTATTGGTAATAATCCATCAATATTGTTTTGTATGGAGTTTGTAGGTGTCAGCATCGCATCACTCGCAGTAACAGTAACAGCAGTGTCATGGGACGGTCTTCAGGTACAACAGACACCTCCTGTCTGATAGTATCCTCCTCAGGTGGAACTACAATGTCCACAACAGTGGGGTTAGATCCATCCTTGCTCACTTAAGCCTTAGATTTCAAATTAGGATGAAATTTGTGGCAATTAGCAAGGTTATGACCAAACATCTTACAAAAGGTACAATATGGGGGTTTGTGTTTCATGACGATTTGTTGTCAATATCCATTATGGGTTGTGCCCAGCCAGACTTCAGAAACATCAAGTAAAGTAATATCTCTTTCCACAAGTATTCTGGTCACCGAGGGTCTAGCTAGGTTGAAAGTAAACAGATCTAGTTTCAAAAGATCCCTAAAGATGACCACAATAGAGTAGAGAACATGATGGTGAAAAAAAAGCAACTTGAGACCAGGTAAACTAAGGGCACGTTTAGGGCAGCTTATAAGTGCGGCGGTGTTTTGAAAATGCCGCCTATATGTTTGTTTCACACGTTTCTACAAATTATTTGAAAACTGCGTTTAATTTTTTCTATTACACGCAAATCGCGGGGTTATACCCGCGATCCGCGTTTTCGTCCCTCGTTTTACGCCTCTACCCCTCTCATAAACCTTCGCTCTCTTTCGCTGAAAGCCATTCGAAGTTCGCTGCTCTCTGTCGCCGAAAGTCAGGCTCGCCCTCCTACACATCCTCTGTCGCTCTCCTCCGGGCCCACTCCTTCCGTTCGGTCTTACCCTAAATATCCCCTTCGCGAAACTCTGTCTCCTTTAATTTTCCTCAGTACAGAATGATCCGGGTCCCCTCCTCCTGATATCAAAATGCGCTATCTTGCTCTCCAGGCTTCAGCTAGGCTCGCAAGCTCTCTCTCTCTCTCTCTCTCTCTCTCTCTCTCTCTCTCTCTCTCCTTCCTCCACTCCGTTTTAGTGAAAAGATCTTAATTTGGAGCTAGCCTAGGTATATGTTGATCTGAACGGTGCCTTATCGCAACTGAAGTGGGGAATTTAATCTTTATGCTATGTTTCGTCTCCATTTTCTACCAGCGTGCGGGGGGGGAAGGATGAAGTTTTGTAAGAGATATGAGGAGTACAAGAAGATCAGGAGGAATAAGGATTTTCCAGTATTGGGACTAAAAAAGCTCAAAAAGATCCTTAGGAACTGCAGGCGGGAAGCCGAATCTCAGCCCTATCTCATTGAGGATGAGGGAGAACAAGATAACCCTAATGGTGCTGCGTGCCCAATTTTTCTGACCATTGCTCAGGTTTGTGGTTTACTATTTGAGTTCATTGTAAATTTAAATAAGACTTGAAATTTTTTTTTTTAAGTTTTTGTTTTTGTGTGGTTTTCATGCTGCTGGTACTGTTTTTTTGGGAAAAGTTTTGTTTGGTATATAATTAAATTCAGATTAAAGGCTTTTAGGCTAAAATTTTATAAAATTTCTATTAATTTAGTTTTAGTAAATTTTGATATGATTTGATTATTTGTCTTATAATTTAAAATTTTGAGATTAGGAGGATTTGAAATCTACAAAATTTTGTTTGCAAAGGAGTCTTTTTGCATCAACAATTTATAAATATGTTGAATCTTTCTTTGCAAAATAGAATAGAATGTGTTGCCATGTCTTGCAACCTAAGAAATGTTTTGTATCCTCAAGTAAATTTAGCTCAGAATATCCTCATCCAAGTTCTTACAGTGCTTGACATCTGCTGTTTGTTATTGATGTTGATGGGAATGAGTATCACTTTCTGAACAGCTTTTTTTTCTATCTATAAGCGATCAGAAGTACACATTGTTTATCATTCATGTAATGGTGCTATTGACGGCATAATTAAATTATTATTAGCATAAAATAGGGAGAGATGTATAAAGATAAGGATAATAGTAGCAGGGGGAGACAAATCTATACACATAATTACATGATTCGATGAAATAAATTTTTGTGCATATTCTTAAGCATCACAGAGATGTAATCAAGAAATTTTCTTTATATAGTCAATTAATAAATATGACAAAGTAGCAAATTGAATTAGAGAATGAGAACTGTAGATAGTTACTGCAAATGTCAAGAAAACTATACAAATGAGCGAAAGCTTGTTAATGCAAACTATTATCTTCACATTTTTACCATTGAAATTTTTTATATCACATAAAAATGCCACCTTTTTAACATTTAAAAAGTGAATACACATTTTCATGCATAAGAAATGCGGCATGTATGTAAAAGTTGAAATTTAGGTGTTAGATATGTAAACATGTAGAAATTGAGTGGCATGTATTTAAATCTTCTTTAAGCTTTAAAATTTAAATTTCTTTGCAAAAAAATTCTTCCCATCATTCTTGTGTTATAATTGCTGTCATTTTGTTCTTTCCCTTGTGCTAAAATTAATAAGTGACATTTACATATACACCACAAAGTTCTCATATATTTACTTAACACTTATCATTCATATTTATATATACCACTCCAATTTTTAACATCACATCCAAAATAAATACTTCGTTCATTATATTTTTAAAAATGAAATGCATCTTTGCATTCATGTGTTTATGGCAACAAGCTGTTATAAGTGTAAATATAAAACTTTGAATGTTGATATGTAAATACATAAGAATTATGTGGTATGTTTTTAAATTTTTCAACTAACAATTGATCCGGTTGTAGTGCCCCTTGTCCTCCGTCATTTAACAACAAATTTTGTTCATCAGTTTATCCTAAGATTCTTCTTGGAAATAGATTTAATTTTTTTTTTTTTTGGTTTTAATAGTTGTCCTGAGTACTGGGAGCAGAGATTGAAGAGCGAGAGAATAGAGAGACTTCAGCAAGCTAAGAAACTCTTTTGTATTTTCATGTATTAACATTTGAACTTTAATTTTATTGAGAAAATTACAAATTCTGCGTGATAAATTATTCATTTAACTAATAAAGTTGCAAATAAACTGTTTACAAAATGCACAAACCAAACAGCTTATCCACAACTGGGGCGGAATAGTCATTTATCCAGAATCAGTTGTTTTTTAAACGCACAAACAAAACAGTCAGTCAGCTTATCTAGATGAGCTGCTCATCAGCAGATTATCAGGATAAGCTGCTTATCAGCAGAAGTTGGATAAACTGCAGCTGCCCTAAACATACCCTAAATCATACTGGTACAGTAAGTGTTTCATAATTTGGGTCGAAATTAGAAGACCACTTGAGTAACTTCATTGATTTGCTTTCGATATTAAGATATTTCTTTGAGAAAATTTTGGTGTAGTCTCCAACCACTGTTAGTTGGATCAACACATGTGTCTTATTCATGAGTCTCACTTTCCACTTGTCTACTAGCTTAAGATCATTAACACTCTTCCTGATAACATCCATAGGAGGGTGTCCCCACTGAAATTTTTCAATAAGAGCAAACTTGAATTTTTACGCCATGGTAGAAATTTCTGATTCAGAGAAAAAGATTGTTGTTTTTCCACATTTCCTACTTCCATTCTTAATAAAAGGACAATCATCTATGTCATCACGAGATTCCTTATAACTTGAGGGAAATCCCACTGCGGACTACAACTAAGGGTTACCCACCACGTGGGCAAAGGAGATTTTGTCCGGCTAAACCAAACAAGGAGGCGCCATCAGAGCAAGGAGAGTTGTCAGCGTTGAGCTATAAAGAATAACAGTGAATGATGAGCAGCTCTGTCGCAGACACCAACGGTAGAACTGAGCAGAAGACGCATCGAGCGGCTAGCGAACGCGTCGAGCGGCTCTGTCAGAAGACGAACGGATGGAGCAGCTCTTTCAGAAGCGAACGTGTCAAGCAGACGCGAATGGGTCGTCGTCGAGACGCAGACTAAGAGCGCGAGTCAACGAAGACGAGCACGAGCCAACAAAGAAGAAAGGAGTGAAAGCTTCAAGCGACAGAATCAATGGCGATCTCCATTCGAAACCCTAATAGATTTCTAACATATATATATATATATATATATATATATATGGTTACCTTTTATTATTAAATCAAGCCCTAATCCGTCTGAGAATAGCTCTGCACACGACTGTCTTCTTCCTGACTCGACTTCGACTCCCTCCCATAAGAAAGCAGGATCTCAAATCATCCTCCCTTGCAATGCTCCTTCCTTTCCTTTTTTTCGTTGGTAGGCTAGGGCACGAGCTTTCCTCCATTTCTTGACAAAAACGTCATCATTTGTTGCCTCCAACTATGAGAAAGCCCTAACTTGCTACATTCAACCCTCAAGTAAGTTTCTGCCTCCCTCACAACAAATTTATAGGTGAACTTTACATATTCGGTTTCACAACTTACTCGATTCGTCTTCCTTCTGTTCGCTTTCCTACTTCTCGCTTCCACTCCCCCATATTCGACTCCTCCTTGGCTTCCCGACTCCTTGCTTCAACTCCCCCATGTTCGACTCTCCACTTCCTCTTCAGACTCGTTTCTTTTTCCCCGAGTAATTGATTCGTGGCCTCACAATATTCCCCACTTCAAAAAAAATAAATCATCCTCGAATTTTAAAACATACTACAAGTCACATCCTATTAAGTCGTCAAATTTAGTCATTCATAAATTTCATGATAAAAACTAGGGGACATAAATTAAGATAAAACGTAATCACTATAAGAGTAAAGACTCGATGCAAGGTGACTCAGCTATACTTTGGATAACAGCACTAGAAAAAAGTATGCCATGAAAAAAATAACCAATATATATAAGAAAACGTCAAACAAATCAGATCTCATCATCATCCACAAGATTGAGTTTTTCAGGCTTACTCGAGCTCGAACAACTTGTCTTGGTTGACCTTGGGGTAGGAGCTGAAACTGCAGACTCTATCTTTTTCTATCCACCTGCAATCTTATGTGAAAGAGCTCCACATGATTTCTGATTTTCAGCACTCTTCTGGCCAAGAGATGGACAATGTCACAAATAACAAGTGCTAGAGCCCATTAAGCATGCACCATTATGTTGTCTTCCACATTTGGAACAAGTGACTACTGTATCATGAGCCATACCTTGCTAACTCTTCTTGAATTGTTCTTGGAGTTCTTCCCATTGGATCCCTCTAATTGATCCACATGTTCTTCTACAGTTTTACTCTTGTTCATCTCTTTACGCTTCTAAGCAAGTTGATAGTCGATCTCCACTCTTCTAGCTCGTTCCACTGATATTAAATATTCATCGCTCTATTGGTGCCAACGACTGTCTGATCTAATTCTTTAATCCCGAAAGGAATCTGTAGCATTTTTATTCTGTAGTAGTGATCAACTGTGGCAATCTGTAGCATTTTTATTCCAAGCAAGTTGATAGTCGATCTCCACTCTTCTAGCTTGTTCCACTAACATTGAATATTCATCGATCTCTATTGGTGCCAACGACTGTCTAATCTAATTCTTTAATCTCGAAAGGAATCTGTAGCATTTTTATTCTGTAGTAGCGATCAACTATGACACATACCTCAGCAATGCATTGAATTTTGCTTCATACTGCATGACTGTCTTCTCTCTTTGCCTAAAATTGATGAACCTGTCTTGCACCTGTCTTTGAGTGTATAGGTGCAAACTATTCTTAAATAGTTTGACGAATTCCTCCCAACTATCATATTAGGTATGTCCCTAGCTTGTCCTGCACTGCCCGCAGCGCCATCTTTCGACTTTTCCATCCAGCAAAAATGTTGTTAATGGTACTCTTTTTCATCCAAACAAGTCAGGTTATCTACTATCTTTTCTATCATCATTAATCAGTTGTTTACTTTAATCAGGTATTCAGTTTCCTTGAAAAAAAGGTGGACACAAATCAAATATCTTCAACTAATTATCCATTCTGATTATATCACCTCTGATAGGTTGCGATCTGAACTCCTACATCAGTTCAGTCATCATCATCATCATTTGAGTGAGGACATCCGTGTTCAAATTTATAGTAGGTTGTATTTCTTCATTTTTTATCAGATTCTCTTATTCTATGATTTCAGGTGTATCACTATGCTTGAATGAATAATAATTATTACTTTGAATTAACTTTAACTTTTAAAATTATTAAAGTTAGCTTATAACTATTCTATTGGTTCTTTCATTAAAATTTTATTAATAAATCCTAAAAATTCGCTCTAACACCAGCTTCATCACGACGGGAATATATTCGTCTGCAATTTAACATATGAAAGAAACACTAATTAAATTAAATTTAATTAAAACAGTAAAATTACATTTACTTCGTTATAGTTGTACGCATCTTCTATAAATGTTTTCTCGTCATCATTCATCTTTTAATCATTTAACGAACCTGAAAAATTAGTTTAAAATAACAATTAGCTAAATAAGCTAGAGAATATCGGTACTCATAAATCACAGTAATACAAAAGAAAAAGGAAGCAATATACATGCTAATTAAATTTTTAATAAATCAATAAAAACATTTGATGTCATTAAAAAAACTTCATTAATTTTAATAACATATCAATATCATTTATATATTTGTGCAATCATCAGAAAACTACCTTCTAAAAATTATGTCAATTAAGACACATCAATATCAATAACATTTATTATATACATACATGGGTACCTTATTATTCCTTCACTAGTACCATTAAGAGATGACTTCATCATAACCAAACATAGACAAACAAGTATGCTATAAAAATCTTACTATTTAAAAAAAAATATTTTATTCTCAATTGCATAGCGGTCAATATTTTTGTACGTGATTCACTAATAATTTATTCAAAGCAGAGCACACAAGTCATCCGTACAATATGAACAAAATTCATTAGAATCATAAATTATGGGCATGCAATATGAACTAAATTATTATTTTAATAAACTACTAATTGTTCATTGTTTAACTATTAAATTTATTGGTATAAAAGAGAGGATACAAATGTTTTAGTGAGTGGGTACAAAGAGCCTACTCACAGGGATTACAACTACACATATTCCCAAAAAATATAACAAAAAGAAAACAACTCCTAATCATGATGGGTGTAGTCGGTGTATATACCGTTTTCCCTTCCCCTGGATCTAGGACGAGAGTCCAACAACATACTAAGAAGTAGCCTGAAACTATGATAGAGTCATCCTGAGAATTACTGAAATCTAGCATTCCTTTTTCTTCTTCCTAGATTTGTAAACTTGTCACTCATCTGCCAGAGGTAGTCTCGTTTGAACAATAGGTGGATCTTCGATTGAAGTAAACTGTTGATCTAACTCAGCCTACAGCACACCTTGATCCTGACACTCTTCAAGAACTTGAGTATCCTCTTCACTCGCAATAGGTGGTTCCAAGCTACTCGGGCTAGCATCTGCTACAACAAAATTCGTAGCATTTGTAATCTAAGGAAAGCTGCCCCAACAACAGTATGTGGAAGCTGCAGGACTGGTTGGTGAGGAGCAGTCGTATGAGTCAAATTCTCATTCAACATTTCTGGAAGATTAACGTCTGTTATATTATCCTGCACATGGATGATGTTGTTAGGACATGCCGATCTCAAATGTGAGTGAAGCCTGAAACATTTGAAGAGGGTGTGCGTTATTATTATTATTATTATTATTATTAAATCAATAAACACTACCATCTTCGGCCAAACCCTAATCCACATGATAAAAGCTCTGCATCCGACTGTCTCCTTTTTGGCTCAACTTCGACTCCCTCCCGCAAGAAAGCATGATCTCTACCCATCCTCCTTCTCTATGATGCTCATTCCTTTCCTCTTCTTCTTCTTCGGTGGTAGGCGAGGGCACGGACTTTCCTCCATCGCTCGACAAAAACGTCGTCGTCCATTGCCTTCGACTACAAGGAAGCCTTAACTTGTGTCGTTTGACTCTAGTAAGTTTTTGCCTCCCTCATGACAAATTTATAGGCGAACTTACCTGTTCGATTTCCAAACTTTCTCGATTTCTCTCATTTCTATTCGCTTTCTGGGTTATGCTTCGGCTCCCCCATGTTCGACTCCTTGGCTTCCTGACTCCTCGTTTCAACTCCCCCTTGGCCTCCCGACTCCTTGCTTCAACTCCCCCATGTTCGACTCTTCACTTCCTCTTCCAACTCGTCGGTTCTTCTTTCCCGAGTAACTAAAAGTGGCCTCACAAAACTATTTCAATTGCAAACATATAGGAAGAAAAAACATCCACAATTCTCTTTAAGAATATCAATAATATCTAAAAATAATCTATGAAATCTTAAGGTTAACACGCAAAAGGATACACTAATATGAACAGAGTAATAAATGTGAAATAAAAAATAAAAACATTTTTTTTATTTGAGGGCATGGTTGGATTGTGTTGATGGGATCAGGTTAGGATATGGGAGCCAAAATAAATTTGATTATACAGAAGATGACGATGGTTAAGATTAGGGCTTGAGTTGAATGGAACTTTTATTGGGCATTAGACAGAAACTAGCAAGAAACTGATTAGATTGTAGTGGAAAATACATTTAGGTAGAATAAAATCAGAACAAGTTTAAATAAATTAAGGTGTTCTAAAATAAGGGAATAATTGGAGAAATTATAGGAGAGGATAAATGCTTTTAAATTCCATTTCAAATTCAAATACGAATTTTCAAATAAAATAAGAACTATTTTGAATATGAATATAGCTAAGAATATCGGATGGATTGAGTTGACATTTTTGAGAAGGTAGTTGAAGAAATTTCAACCTAACTTCATTTTTTTTAAGTAAAAGAAACTAATGTAAAACATAGCACAAAAAATACGAAAAAGTTAATCAATTGTAGTTTCATTGACAATCCATGGTTCATCCTAAATTCACCATATCATAATAAACCCAATGGTTTTCCCTATTAGTTAATTAAAAGGCTAAGCAAAGAAAATAAATAAGCACAGTGCTACAGTTGAAAGAAAAAGCAGCATTCCAATATATGGAGATTAAAAAGACCAAATCAAAGCACAACAAAATTGCTACCTGAAGCCCATTTATAGATCTCCAACAATACGTGTTCCAGAAACAGCTTAGAGTTAAAGAAGATACCTATCTATCTGAGAGGGCTAAATCAGAGTCTATTTCATGAGAGGCGCCTCTAAGAGGGCCAGAATACACTATCTATTTATGTGAGGCGCCTATAAGACAACAAAACTAAAATTGGTGCATTCTCAACAGACCTTTAACAGTTCAGAGTCTTCTCAAGAAAGTACCTTAGAAATGCATCCATTGGTTCAACAAGAGGTTCCCAAGCATCATATTTATCATTGTAAGACCTAGCGGCCAATGAAAAACTCACAATGGAACTCATATAATCAGGCCTTCCGTGCAAATTAAACCCAATGCCACTTAGCGAAACATTGAATAGAGGAACCATCTGCCAAGATTATTAAAAAACTACCAAACAATAAAACATGAAAAGAAAAAAGAGTATATAGGGTGGTAATAAGTACAAACTAGAGCATATATGAACTGCCAAAATTGGAATGATTGTTTGCAATTGTCCAATTTGGAGTAGGCCTCAATGCCTTAGGGTGTAATGCATGCAAAATACATTGAAACTTATGCATCACAAAAAGAGAACCGAACATTCAAGTACGATGAATGTACGCCTATTTCATGGTCTGTGTAAAAGTTCCAGAAGATAATGTGGATCCCTTGGCAATCAATGATTTGAAATCAAATGATGAATGACTTGTTAATGAATAAAATCGAGTTCTATTGTCACAAATATAAATAGGATTGCAATGTTGACTCAATTAATGGAGGAAAGATTAAGAACAACAAAGGTCAACAAAAATAAATTGAAATGTTAACATTAATTTTAGTTATAATATTCTCTTTAAATAATTCTCTATTGGATTTTATTGACTAAGATAAAAATGATTGAGACTAAAGATAACAAAAATTGGAAACATGCTAATACAAGTGTGAAGACCGGTAAGAAAATAATCAACTAGATGACGAGCCAAAGAGAATTTTGAAATCAGATTCCCAATCATAACCAGTTCACTTTAGGATAGGTTTAATGGTTTACATTAAACTTCCATTCTATGTTTACTTGTTTATCTTAAACTTTTTGATGACAATTGAGTGCTTGAATGATTTTCAATGATATTACTTTTAATACCTTTGAATTACTCTTAAAACCTTTTAAAGGGGAAAAATGAAATCAATTTCTTTGCTTTTACTTATTATTGATTCATATGGAGGATTACACTCAAATGTTTAATTATTTATATTTTCAATTTATTTAACGATTTCCATAAATAAAATTTCTTCATTACCTAATTACAAAATTTTAAACCTTAATGACTAACACTGGTTGAAAGTTTAAATAATTAAGTACACGCAGAATTAAAAATAGCTGACTAAAGAGTCTCACCAGCCCTCCATAGTCATCGAAAACAGCCACAGAAAAAGTCTTAATTTCTGCATCAATCACAGTATCATCTGACCCACTGGATACATTTGGAATAGCCAGCTTCAAAGCAAACCTTTTTGGAGGCTTCTTAAATCCCTTTCGGACAATAAATGTGCCTGCCTCATAACCAACACCCCATAAGCTGAACGGTTCATTTGAAGCCGACATATCAGATGTATCCCATATATTATCTTCAGAAAACTGATCGCCCATGAGCATATCACTACGTATGCACCTTAAAGAGTTGAAGTCATCACTCTTGGGTAGACCTTTAGATGCGATACATCCCAAGGAAATAAATCCAGGGGGCGCTACAGGCAGCCAGAAATATATACCATCATTTCCTTTATGCTTTCTGATGTGTCCAACAGGTTCAAAATCTTGAGGATGTTTAAGGAAACCTTCATCATCTGTGTCATAAAACACAATAGCTGAGTTGGGAGGTTCATACCTGCAATCCAATTAAATGCAAAAAATCAAGTGAATTTACTAAATAAATACATCACCAAAATCAATGTTAAATCAAGATGGTTCATACCCTTGAACGGCAAGATCTCCAAGAAAAACCATCCCATCAGTAACCACAGGACGCCATATAGACAATTTCTTGTGAGGACTTGTGCCTTGATTCCACCATATTAATTTGAAACGTGCTACAACTTCAAAAAGCCGCCCCGAGGCCAACACTGGCCTTTCAGGTAACGGGGCAGTACTAGAGGTTTGCTCATTATTTTGAGCGGGTGAACTTTTTAAAGTCTTGCTAGGCTTCTCTGACTGCCAAAAGATCATATGATGCAGATCATAAGCCCTTCCATCAACGCTCATGTCAGCAGGGTTTGCGGGCAAAAAGGACCCAAACGAGTTCTCCACTCGCCAGAATGCCCTCTTAACAGAATATCTGAGAAAAATGAAAAAGAACAACATAAATATTATTGTGGTTGCACAAACACAAAAAGAAGGTTGGCTAGATAAGAAGATAGATTGCATACATATCGACCATTTGAAATGCAATGCAATCTTTCATCGCACATGGAGATACCAAGGAAGATAAGATGCACAAAGCAGAAGATACTGATGGTTGTACACTTCCAAGGGAAATCACACAACCAAGTGCCACATATCCTTTAGGTGCAACTGGGAACCAAATGGAGCATCTGTCATTTGAAAAGCTATCATTCTTGTTTGGAACACGAATAGTTAATCCATTGCTGCTGCTAGCAGTATTCTCCAGACTGAAAGAACAAACCAACTTGTATGACATGGGCCTCCTAACTTTCACCAAGCTTGTGTTTACAGCAAGAACCCCTTTAGAAGGTGGCTCGTTCCTATCAATTAAAAGAATGTTCAGAAATAAACAACTTGAGAAGTAAAATATCAAATTCAATATTGGGACAGGAAGATTCTGATCAGAAATTACATACAATGGCGTCAAACAATCCCCAAGTACAGCATATCCGGATGGTGCACGTGGTCTCCAAAAGGCATATACTTCGTCACCCTCTTTGCCTGATGGAAAAAACAGTGACGGCCGCTCATAAATAATTACTGGAAGAATTTTAAATATTTATAAGGAAATAAGCATGCACACAACAATACACAAATATATATATAGAAATGTGCCATGCCATCAGTGATGACTCTCTCGCAATGGAGAGTAAATCTTGCATACCCTGGATTGTTCCGACTTTGTCAAACTGAGAACACACTACAGACACCTTCCTCGAAGTCATTCTAAGAAATGACAAAATATCTTCCTCAACGGCTAGAAATAGCCTTAGGATGCTAAATGAAAAATTCATAAATATTTCAGAAACAGCGAGGTGAATATTTGTCTTTCCAGAGGTATTTGAGAAGTTCACAGATGTGTCAAAAGGCTCCAAAATCCTGATGCCGTTGCTCTCCATCTTCAAACCAATAACATTTCCATTCAACTCCATGCTGTCACCTTTCATTACAAGCCTGCAGTTGCATACAAAAACTTTAGAAAATGCATCAAATGGTCCTAGTGACATAATCACTCTTATTAGCAACATCAAAAATGCATTAACATACAAACATAAACAAAGACATGCAATATAGCAATGGCCGGCATCAATAATATCAAGTCATTTTAAGGTGATATCCACTGAGATATCAGCATTTTATAGGGGAAAAATCCCCTGGCACGAGTGCCAAAACTTCTATAGAATTACCAAGTCACCAGTAAATTTATGAAAATAACATGAATCTATGAAAGGAATGCAATCAAAAGCTTCATTTACGTTTTCTTTTTTATTTTTATTGCAACTAAATGTTCAACTAAGTTGGATTTCAAAAACTTGAAGGAACAATTCGTTCACAAAAAATGTTATTCAAAATTTTGGAAGTTTATGGTGTGGCAAGTTGCTACATGACTATATGATGAAAATAAATTAACAATAATGTTATCAAAAGATTCTAAACAAAACAATCAATACTAAAAAATTTACTAAAAACCTGAATCACATGCTAGCCCATAATAACATTAAGCGAATGTCACGAGATATGTTACAATTGAAAAAATAATAATAACAATAATGAATAAAATAAAAGAATTTTGAACCAACAGTGTCGTTTCGAAAGAAACTATGAAGACGGTTCAATCACAAGGAGAAGAAGAGAGCTTGAATTTCTTTACAAAACCCTGAGGGCAGTCGGGCAAGATGAGAGTAATAGAAAGGAACGAATCTGATGGGAGGCGAAACTAGCGAGTGATCCCATGATTCCCTTGATACCAAACTTAACCCAACCACACAGAAAAACGAATATTATTATTCAAAGCAAAGAAGCATTTACAAGATCACAACAACAAAAAAATACAACAGCAAACAAACAACACTAACAAACTCAACTAAAGCGGATCCCAAGGGTGGTGAGAGTGGCGGTTAGGGGATTGGAAGTGTTGGTAGATAATTGAGATGGTTGGGTGTTGGTTGGAAGGTGGCAGTTGTAATAGGGAATAGATTTTTTGTGTTTGTTCTGGACGTGGAGGGAAGTGTGGGATGATTGGAAAAGAATTTCAGAGGAATTGAATGGGATAACTATTCACGTGGGATCGAGTTATAGCCGGAGCACCACTCGAACTCTTGGAGAAGATCACCATCACGGACGGGAAACAGTCGGAACACCACCGGTCGTTGGATACAGTCCTAAGAGGGAAAACAACCGTCGACGGTAAGCTAGACAAAAATCTGAAATAAGGAAGACCAAAAATTGAATCCTAAGACAGTAAACAACATATTTACAATTAGGAAGAAATTAGAATAGGAAGAAAATAAAATTAGGAAGGGATAAAAAAAATCTGCGAGACTGTAGTTGCTAAAGCACCGCGGATAAAAAACGCAAGAGATCAAAAAAGGATTCATGAGACTGTAGGTGCTACAGTACCACAACCCAAGCTCCCACGTCAATCTCTCAGTGTTGGGAGAGCTTCAACTTCATTCGTCGAAGTTTATTCCTTGTAGTAGAGTCAATTTTGTCACGTTCATGGTAGTTGTGATATTTCAATCTTCTGGGAGATCGATCATATAAGTGTTTTCATTCCACAACACGTCCTAATAGAATAAATATGAATTATCTCTTGGCACATCAGAAGCTGGAGATGCATATATATATGTAAGTTCCAGTAATATAACTCTTGAGCACTTAAGTCTAAAACTTTCATCCACTTCTCGTATTTGGCAGAATGTGGCTGAAAAACCAATATAAGAGGAGAATTCAACTATGGGGTGAAATCTGTGACAAGCTCACTAGCATCTACTTACGATAGACCTCTTTTTTCTTCAATGGTAAGACCCATTGAAGAATTTTCTTTCCCATCAAGCTCCTTAGACAAATTTTCAAGTTGGGGTTCATCTCTCCTATCTGTACATCTAATGATGGGTAGCATTCTAAACTAAACCTAACATTAGAATAACTCCATGTAATCTTCCTGACGTGGCACAAAAGGGTCTCATCTCTGACATGTGAGCCTCCCTCAGTAAAGGCAACTCAGGGATGAATCTATGAACCTGAAAGGCTTAAATTTCTCTTATATGTGATTGTCAGGTGTCTAATATCGACTCCCCAAACTCATGGCCCCTTTGGACATCCAAAGCCAGTCCTGTTGATGCTCCCCTTAATGCCTGCAAAATGCTAGCTCGAGACACCATAATCTCGTACTTTGTCTGAACGCCCATCACATCGGTCACTATCTTCTAAAACAGTTAACGTTATCTTAGCTAAAATCTATATCTTGGGGCCAACCGAAATCGAGTACGTCTCTTCCTCGTTGGCTAAAATTGAGAATTCTCTCTGAAGTATGCATCTTCTTATGGATCACTATTTGTCTCTTCAACTAGAAGCTGGTCCTCTTACTTTGTGTCTTCATCGTTATCAAAACCTACTGTTATTACCCAGTTTTTCAAGAATGCCTTGCTCCTTGAAATAGATCAACCCCTTGGTTGTGCATTTGATTCAACATGTCCAAATCTGTGTCACTTACAACACTTCTTGTATGGGATGGATTTAGGGATACGGATTGATTCTACCTATTATCCACTCTAACTCAGTTTTTCCTCTGACGGAGTTAGCTTAGATATTCTTTTGAGTGTAATATGACTGTAATACCCTAAGATTGAGCGATGTCTGTAAGACGTGGTGGTCACCTAGTAATGTGATCTCTCTGCTTCTGAAGCTAGAGTCTGATTATTTGGCCATAGTAAGCTGGAAAGAACTGGTGTTCGTTCTCCCGCTCCATTTTTGAATTCTCCCTTTCTCCATATGTTGGTGCATCGTGGTTTGTCTTCTGCATCACTAAAGTCCTCTCAACGAAAGGGATTCAAATCCTCATTTCTTGCTCTTCATCGATTCTCCAAATCCCGATCGAGGGTAATCTCCCCTACCCCACCCACCCAGAGTTTCATCCGCAAGGCTCCACTGAAGTTCGCGGATCTCGCGCTTTATCTCATTTTGGGTAGTTTCGAACATGTATCTCCTTGGTTGCATGTCTAGGGTTTAGGATTAGGAGGTGAAAGGCATAGGAGACTAATTGAAAGTGTAGGAAAATTAATCTGAGGTTGCTGATTTTGAAAATCAATAAGGAGAAATTAGGGTTTTGAAATAGAAAACAAAATTATTGGTGAAAGTGATTGGGGTAGGGACAGCTGCGAGGAAACCCTACGAAAAGACTAGGTTTATGCTAGCTCTGACATAAATGATACCGCAGTTAATTCAAACCACACGTAAAAACAAATATTACTATTAGCAAATAAGTGGTTACAAAATCACAACGAAAAGGAAAACAACAACAAACACACAACACTAACAAACTCAATTAAAGCGGGTCCCAAGAGTAATGATGGTGGTCGTTATGGGTTTGGAAGTGTTCGTCAATGATTGAGTTGGTTGGGTGGTGGTTTAAAGGTGATGGTTATAACAGGGAAGGAATTTTGGGTAGCTTTTTTGCGGGTGACAACAAGTGTGGGATGGCTAGAAAGGGGTTTCAGAGGAGTTAGACAGATAAATATCCCCACAGGATTGAGCCACAGCTAGAGCACCACTTGAACCCTTCCAGAAGGTCACCACCTCGGGTAAGATTTAGCCGACACCACTCATCATCGGATACAGCTCTAGACAGAAATCTGAAATCAGGAAAACAAAAAACTGAACCTTAAGATAACAAACAACATATATAATAACTAATAGTAGTTAGAATAGGAATAAATTAAAATAGGAAGGAAATATAATTAGGAAAAAATTAAAATAGCAAGAGATCAAAAAGAATCTGCGGTACTGTACTCGTTACAGTACACTTCTGCAACCCAAGCTCCCGCATCATCTCTAGTTAAACTAAGAGACGAGGGCTTGCAATGTTGAGCGTCGAGTGCATATAGAGAAAACACATGTTGAGAGGGAGTGAACGCGAAAGAAGCCACATGTGAAGCAGCCAGGAAGTGAACCGAGCAGCACATGCATCTCATTCAGAAAGAAAGAAGAACACGAAAGGCTGATGGTGCATACGGGAATCTACTTCTCATGGGGGAGGGCCAAGGCCAATGAATTAAATTGAGAAAAACAATTAAAGGTTAGGGTTTTATTATTTTTCAAAAAATATTTCAAAAAAAAGTTATTACATATTAATATTTACTAAATAATATCCAAAATCAAAGGTTGAAGAGAATACGAATTGAAAGATTAAGAGAGAACGGTATTAGTGATTTTACAAACTTAGAGAATGTAAATTTTAAAAAAAAAAATTGTAGGATTGTAACCAAAATTTCATTTAATAAAAGTAAATTGAGATTTAATATTTGGAAGTGGCTATTGGATCGTACAGAAAAAGAATAAGGAAAACTTAGGTGAAATTATTGAAGGTAAGGCTTGGAGTCATGGAAAAAATAGTTGAAAATTTTACGGATGGAGGTATAAATTTTATATTACAGAGCTTGTTAACAATCATGTATAATTACATTCTTAAAAATATGTTTTAAAGAAATATAAGAATTGCAAAAATAAATATAAATGTAAATTATTAAATTATTGTATTATGCATAATTTTATGTTTAATTGTAGATTAAATCGAGTTCAAATGGAAAATTCAAGTTAAAGGAGGAGAAAGTTAATAAATTCAATTATAAGGTGAGGTGAGTAATTATTATTGTACCTGCACTAAATTTCGGTTTTTGACTTTAAAAGTATTCATCTTTTAATGGATTAAAATCATAATAACATATACAAATTAGATGAACATATAATGTTTAAAAAAAATGTTCTCTATATTGCATATAAGTTGAAAGCTTAATAAAGCTTTATTGATTGAATGAAAATAAATGAAGCTTAAATGAAATAAAAGAATATGTCAATCAAAGAAGATACCCCTTATAGTACTTGTTGGAGACGCTGCTATACTCGTGCAAAAATATGAAAAAGGAAAAAAACTTTAGAAAAGGAAAAGGAATTGGATGTATCTTGATTGGTACATATATTTAGACGGAGCTTCAAAAAATAATTCTTAAATAAAATTTAATAAAAAATGTTAAAAATATCTAATTAGAAGAACTACAAATAATTAAAAGATTTAAACAATGGAAATTTTAATGTTTTATTATTTTTATATAAAATTCATGTTAAAGCATACATATAAAAATTTTAGTACAAAGTAGAACAAAAACTATTTACTAAATTTTTGTTCAACTTAACTAGTTGTTTAAAAATTTATTTCAAGAAAGACTTTTAAATTAAATAGCTCTTTATAGTAAAACATGAACTAATAAAATTTGGTATCAAACAATATTGTTTCAAAATTAATTTGTTTTCCTTAAGAGTATTGTTACAGATTAGATATCCTTATGTGTTTGAAAGATGTATATCAACTCCTATGATTTCGTGGCACTTAATTGTTTAGATGATTATTGCTTGTGGATAATTGTGAATGTTAGACCCCGATATAACACTGCTATCCAACTGTCTGTTCCAAAGTGAGTAATCCTAAGCTCCAAGATTAGATCGTAACAGTATAATCATTATGTAAACACATGAGTGGCTATGAAGAATAACAAAGAAAACTACAAAATCGATTATTGAAATATCAAAAAAAGTGCATAAATCAGGTACCATTACATGATGCATAAAAAACAAATAAATGAACATAAACATTTCGAAAAAATAAAACCAAATAAATAAGTAAATGCATGATCTAAATGATAATGAAACCAGCACCTGCAAAACGCATCAAGATTGGCATGTATGGCCTTTCTAGCTGATGCAAAGGATCTCCCAAGTTCCTCAGAAGAATTGTAGAACGTGAGTTCAGGACCAATAGCCTGGAAAAAGCAAGTACTTACCCATGTCAGTTTTGTGGAATCTAAGGTTGCTAACAGAAGCAACAAGGAAGATATTTGTGTATCAAACATCAAAGAATAAACAATACATGGACTTTAAAACTAGCAAACGTGCAGCCACAAAAGAAACTTCAAGCAGTTTGAGATCTGAGAGTGACCTTTCACAGAGCACCAGTTGAATTTTCAGCACATAAATATTTAAGGGAATATACATACACATACAAAAATTGCAACTTAAGACATTTTCACGAGCACATTATGTCAGTTTTACCTATCAGCCCACAAGAAAATGTTGAAAGCACAAAACTTTAAGAAGCAAAAAAAAAAGGAAAAATACAACAAAAGAACAATGCAAAAACTGCATTTTGCCAATTTCACAAATAATTTCACCAACACATAACCAGATAGATAATTCTCAAAAGTTGATTACGTATGAAAATAACCGATCCCTAACACGTGAATAGCAGAAGGCACACTCCATAGTGTTTAAAAAATAGAAAAGAATAAATAAAACGAAGAGGTAAAAACTTAAGGAAAACAAGAATTATGTAAAGGGAGATGTAAACTAAGCAAGCAATGGTAAATTAGAAAAGAATGTTTGAAATATTAATCCAGCAAAGAAAGTTGCTACAAAGTTTCTGGATAAGTTAGATAATTATGCCGCTCTTGATGCATAAGAGTTAGCAACCAATAATTTTTACAAATTCTATTTTATTGGAGAATGATAAATTAGCTTATTTTATTAAAATCTTTCAAATTGAAATTCTAGACCTTCACCATAAAAAACACCATAAAAAGGAGTAGAAAGAAAATTTTCATAATATTTCATTATATTTTGAATCATTTTCCAAAAAAGCAAATCCAGCAAAAAAATAAAAATATGGAGCACATAGCGTGGTATGCTAGGTTCACAATCTTGACTCAATATCAAGCCAAAGTCTAGCATCAGTATGCTAGAAAGTAAGCGCACTAGTCATGAACTGGCATGTAGCATACCCAATTGCTGCGGAAGTCTATCTAATCTAGGTTAAGCAGAAAGAGATATGGATTCACATAAGGATGGGCCCAACCCAATGAGATCCACCCCTCACTAAATACAAGTCTACATGTCAAGAATAGCACGAGCTTCAAATCCCACAACCTAGTCGAATGTACAAAATGGTTTATTACAATGGTATAACCCATGAAATTCTCGATAAATACATAAATACTAAAGGACTTTAAAAAACCAAATGTAAATTTTCGAAAAAAAATGCTTGTAGAAATACAACAACAACAACAAAACCTTATCCCACTAAGTGGGGTTGGCTACATGAATCATTTTTCATTTAATTATAATAGATTAAGAACATTTTTATAAAAATAGGCCCAAGTTTTTTTAGGTCTACCTCTTCCTTTTTTAACATAAGTTGAATCTAAAATATTTACTTTCCTAATTGGATCATCAGATGCTTGAACTCTAAGACGACACTTCTTAATCTTGTCTATTACAAGAGCTACACCATAATCTCTAAGTGTCAAGCCACCGATCCACCTAAGCGTTCTCATATCAGCAACACTTAACAATGTTTTATGGTTCTTTTTAAAGGCCAATATTCTACGCCATAAAACATTGCAAGTCTCACCACCATCTTATAAAATTTTCTTTTTAAGTCTAAGAAGTACTTTTGTATCACACAATAAGCATGTTGCATTCCTCCATTCAACCAACCAACCTGAATTCTACTAATAACATCCCATCTATATCACCATCACTCTAAACAATAAACCCGAGATATCTAATACGTTCACCTTTTAAATATTTGATCAGCCATAGTTACAATTATGCTTCTAGAGCTACTACTACTAAACTTACATTCCGTGTATTCAGTTTTAGATCTACTCAAACGAAGGTCATTAGACTCCAATGTAGACCTCCACAATTCCAGTTTTTTTGAACTCTTTCTCTATTCTTAACCACAAGAATGATACAATCTATGAAAAGCATATACCAAAGTACATACTCCAGTAAATGTCCAGTAAGAGCATCCATAACTAAGCAAAAAGATATGGGCGTAAAGTCCATCCTTGAAGTAATCCGACTAAAATAGAAAAATACTTGGTCAACCCTCTTTCTATCCAAAAACAAATAATAACTCTAGTATACATATCTTTAATAACTTAAATATAACTCAAACCAACAACTTTTTTTTCTAAAACTCTCCAAAGAACTTCTCTTGCAACCTTATGGTGAGCTTTTTCTAAATCAATAAAAATCGTAAGCATAACCTCCTTACTCTCTCTATGCTTCTCCAACGAACCTCTCAATAAATGTATAACTTCCATAGTAGACTTGACCGGCATAAATACAAACTGAATATGAGAAGTCTTTGTATCACGTCTTAGCCTATGTTCAATTACCCTCTTCCATAAATTTAAAGTATATCACATTAACTTTATTCCTCTATAATTTGCACACTCTTGTGCATCCCCTTTATTCTTAAAAATAGGGAACAAAATGCTCTCCCTCCACTTCTCGGGCATCTTTTTACATCTTAAAATAATATTGAAGAGTTTAGTAAGCCAAGAAATTCCAAATCTCCTAGATATTTCCACATTTCAATTGGGCTATCATCTGGTCTTACAAATTTTTCACCATTGGTTTTCTTTAAAGCCTTCTCAAGTTAAAAAAAACATATGGAATGTAAAAATCATAAATAAAAAATCAAATTGTGCAATAAAATTTTACTTAAGTTGCTTCAAACATTCAAAAACCATTTTGAGACACATATACCGAATTATGCGAGACTGGAGCAACTAGACAGACGTGGAATCACGTTTGGGACATACACAATTAATGATGCGTGAGCTGAGCATGCGGCACAGACACAAGATCCCATCTAGTGCTGAAACCGGCCCAATATAGAACCGATTTGAGCTGATTCATCCCTAGGGTGGGCCGGCGGGCTTTAAAGACTTTCATTTTACTTATTTAAGTAGATTTAGGGTTATTTTGGTTTTGTGAACTATTTATGTATTTATTTTAGGACAATGATGGGTTTGAGAAGATGAGAGAGAGAAGAAGAGGGAGCAACGAAGTGAGAGATTCCTCTTGTAAGACGAGAAGATCGATTGATATAAATTCTTCGAGTAGTAAAATTTGTCGAACCGCGTAAATCTGTGTGTTCCGCTGTGTTACAGTTTTCTAGTGTGAATTTTCTCATTCTATTTTTTGCTTCGTCGATCGTTCTCCAGTTTGATTTATATATATACCACAACTAGTATATTATCTCTCAACACAAACCATGAGAGTTTATAAACATTACAACAGTAAATGTTCTCTTTTCCTTAGGGTTATTCATGCATTGTCATCATACATCAATTTCATAGCTAAAACAACACGGAAATTGGATGTTATTCAGGCCAAAAGAAAACTAAAACCACATAAAAAATAAAAAAACGATGTAACTGCTTAACACATCAAAAATATATTACAGACATCATTCCTAAAGAGCAGATGGATACTATCTTTGGATTTTAACATATATGCCAACCTAAAAGCCGCAAGCACTAAAAGCTGATGAAATCTTAATGCAAAAGGACAAGTTAGAAAGCCCTGTTTTTCACCTTTACTTCAATAACAAATTCAGTTGGATCAACAGCAGGGGCCATGATATCCTCCCTCCTATCCTCTTGAGTATCCAAGGGTTGAATTTCTTCTTGTGTCTCCAAGAAAACGTTATCATCTTCAGAAGCAGAATAGCTGCTATTTGACCCAAGGAAAACACACGAATCCAAATAATGTCCATTCTGCGGCACAATGCACTCCACTTAATCAATCTTCATGATTCAATATCAGGTAAAAAGAATATGAGATTAAAAAAGGTTAAATGGAATGTACCACGATGGTGACATTTTTAAATTGCAATTTTTTTCTGCTCCCCACATGAATGATAATTCCAGTAGAACTATCGGAGACATTTCTTCCATCCCAATTCTGTAAAAACAGTTTTCCACCTTTCCCGTCATATATGAAATGTTCAAATTTTTCATCATCAACAATTAGGGGCTTCTGTGGTGATAGTGAGAATACTGAGCTGGGCTGTACATAAACTTGTTGATCAAGGATAATAGCATTAATTAAAGATAGAGCGGTACTTTCTTCCTCATCTGATAATATGCTTCGGAGTGATGGAACGAAGAACTCTGCAATAGCCAACAAAAAATCAAGGGCTACAAGCAACTTTGGCCTCTGCACATATAAAGAAATATTTGTCGAGGAATTCTTAAATGTAGCATCAAGAATTAGCATTGACGGAATGGGTTGTAGATCAAGATCAATGCTCTTGCTTTTCTCAGCAGACCAAGTAGGTTTTGGAATATCACCACTATCAACATTAAACAAGGTACACCCAGTGCTCCAAGATTTTCCTATTGCAAGCCGGAACTCATCTTTAATTCCTTCTCGAGCATCAATGACGGAGAAACCCTTCAGTGTGGCAAATAAAAATCCCTCACTAGATGAGTTAGACTTGTAAAGAAGCCAAGCTCCTCGGGCCTGCCAAAAACAAATGCCATCAAGCTTCAGAAGTCATTATCCACAAGGACTTGATGGGAGCTGTTAACAAGTTAATAAGAATACATTGCCAATTAATGCAACATTAAAAAGTAAGAGCCACCATCAAGCAAAAGGATGAATTAAAACATTAAGTAAAAAGTCAAACCTGGAAGATGGCAAATTATAGATAGCAAGACACAACATTCACAAAGAGAAATAATTGTATTACAAATTGAAATCTAATAATTTAATACCTGCACACTAGCTAAGGGTGAGTCTCTCAGGATTCCTGAATGGAGAGAAAGCTCGACAAAATCAACAGAAACAGAGACTTTCATTGTTATCCATCTTTCGTTCTCTAAGGGCTCAGAGGCCATTGCAGTGGGGGCAACTGAAACATGATTTTCTATTTTTCTCTCAGAAGTTTCATCCGCCTTAATCAAGGTAGGAACCAGAGATGGAGTCTCAGAGATATTAGAAGTTGCGCATTCTGTAATTATTTCATATTCTTTATTGGACAAAGCTGCTTTTAAACCACCTATCTGTATGCAAAAAAATTAAAAAAAAAAAATTAATGCATTACCCACCAAACTATCTGATAATACCAAAATGTTGACATGTGATTACGGTATAATTCAGACACGCTATCAAGAAACAGTTACAGCAATTTTATTACCTGAATAGTTGCTTCTGTTTCTGGAATTTGATGCAACAAATCACGTAGTGACCGTTGAATTACAACGGAGAGCCCACTAACATCTTGTATGATACTGTCACCAAACGTTTTACCAGTGCCAACCATCAAATTAATATCTTCAACCTGAATTAATATTTAGAAATGTATCAGAAAAAAATTCACAATCATGAAAAGAACTTCTATCATATTACTTGCATATTACCATTTTACAAAATAACCAAGACAACAAAACCCGCTAGAAGATGGATTTATACTTCCATATTAATGTTGAAATATCAGATGTATTGCAGTCCAAAAATTATAGCATAATAGAATTCCAGCTTACCTCTAGAGAATTAAAATATTACACATTTAAAAGTGAAAAAACAAAAAAGCAAAATAACAACAACTATAAGGCAAAAGAAAAAGAAAAATAGAAACCTATGAAATAGGAAAATAAGGATGTAAACATGCTTGTGAGAAAGTACTCCTAAAATTCGAAAATGCAAGATAAACTAGGGGGGTGGCTTTCATTGTGATTTTTTTGCTAAGAAGTGGGGCTTTTCTCTTCTCCTCCTGCCGGAGGCCCGGAGCGAGTTACGGTCAAGTTAAAAGAGGCTGGGTTAGCGGTGTTGGCAAATGCAGGAAAGAATGACAAATGTTAAGGCCAAGAATAGGCAGTGAGGTGATGTCAGATGAGTTTTTAGATGCTTCACTAAGCTCCTTCTGAAACTTATCATTCAAGTATCAAAGGGTTCAAAAGTTATGTTTGAGGCATTTACATACAATACCACACAATTCCAATGTAATTACAAATCTAAAACCTACGCTTTGATTTGTTTAGATTTATTACACTCAAATGCAGGAAGGAATGACAAATGTTAAGGCCAAGAATAGGCAGTGAGGTGATGTCAGATGAGTTTTTAGATGCTTCACTAAGCTACTCTGAAACTTATCATTCAAGTACCAAAGGGTTCAAAAGTTATGTTTGAGGCATTTACATATAATACCACACAATTCCAATGTAATTACAAATCTAACACCTATGCTTTGATTTGTTTACATTTATTACACCCAAATACATCATATCTAAAATACCACTATTACTAACTTTTAAAAAGTAAAATACATCTATTGATGCAGAGGTAAAGTGCTATAAGTGTAAAAAATAATTTTCAAATGTTAGATAAGTAAATACATAAGAATTGTGTTGTATGTATGTAAATCATCCTAAATGTTTGCATCTTTCCACCAAACAGATCAGCTCCTGTTTTCTACATACTGTCCAGCCTGTTTACTATCATGCCAAGCATGAGGTAAAAGCATGTTCTTTATATCTATTGAGATTCTACAAAATCCAACCCACAATTAATTTTAAGAACATCAAACAACAATAAACTATTGTATCTCACTATAAAATAATCTCTGAATAAGACAAGCCAAACATATCAAACATTTGGGTGAATCTAATCGCGAACACGCGCACCGGCATAAATAAGGCCTTTAACCCAGAATATTTTGGTTAAAAGCCTAAACTCTCAGCCAATAAATTAAGATAGTTTGCATAACTCTATCAAAAAGTAGGTAACAGGAATCTTTAATCCTCCTATAAATATGAATAGCAAAAGACCTTGTAAAGGATTTGAAATTTGTTGAGATTTTACTCAAAGGAGGCCTCTTCCCAAGAAGATGCCTCTTCCATCTCCTCTCCTATGCCACTTAGTTCAACTTTTATTCTGATGAGACATAGTGGGACTTCCCTATGTTATGTATTTCCATTTAATTCATTTACGGCCTTCTTCTTCACATTACTAAAACTTGCAAATGTTGAATTTAGTAATAAGAGTCACCTAAATAGTTACTTTTGTCAGAAGCTTACCTTAATAGTCATAATATCTATATGTACAGCACTTGTATCATTCTTATCACCACCAAGCCATTGAAATGTATTTCGGACTGTAATGTGTAGTGCATCCAATTTTAAGTACCTGCGGTTAGAATTAATCCAACACCAAAAAACTATTATTTAGTGAAATAGATTTTCATTAGGAAAAAAAAGCATATGAACAGACACATAACGTACTCAGCACTGTCTGTTCTCTTAGGCATCAAGATAATAGGCCTACTTAGCGATAGATCCAACTTTAGGGCAGGTGATCCTGCAATTTGTTTTGTTGGGACCTTCTTCTCTGAATTAGTCGCATGATCTTCCAGCTTTACAAAACTTTCAGTGTCACTAGGCATGAGGCCCATGAAGTAACTTAAAATCTGCATAAAATGACACTTTTAGCACTAGGTTGCCCAAGGAAATCAAGCATAAATCTCGCATATAAGAAGCTTACCTCCCGCACAAAGCGATACAAGAATACTATCCGAACTTCTGAAAGCTGCCCAGTAAGGCTATAGTCATAGCCATCATAGTCCTCGTCATGTTCACTATAAGAACAGAAATCGAGCTGCAACCACATAGATGTCAATTATTAGAATCGGTTGTCAAACAGAAAAATATCAACCCAAATAAAATTATAAAAACAGATGCAACAAAGATCTATAGATCATGTGCGGTTTCAATATGGAAAGCAAATATTTTTTAGTTATTGGTTATCCATACCGAATTTCACTATTTTGATCAGTGGTATTAACCCACCAAATTTTTAAAAATATGGGACTAGGTGTAAACAAGCTAAGTTAGGCAAGTTAGGAGCTTGCTTATGTTGGGCTAATTGGCTTATCTGAAATTATCTTTGTTCAAATTTTATATGACTTAAACTCATTTCAGTCTAAAACAGATCATTCTGCCCGAATTGATAAATAATCTTGAATCCTAAAGTTTTTTTATTAAAATAAATGAAGCATTCACGGTAAACAATGAACTCTTCTAATGTGATGATGAGATTTATATGAATATTAGGCCTCCTAAAATCCTATTGGCAAATTTTCTAAGATTCATCTTAGTAAGAAGGTATTTCACAAAATTTTATCCAATTGATAGTAATTAGGTGACTTTCTATTGGGCTTATTGACCCTAAATATATCATCACTAGGCTTTCCTTAGAATCAGACTAATCAATTTACTTTCATGGCATTCAAATAACAAAATGAGTACCGGATGCACAAGTTAAGATGATCTCTCCATTGATCCATATAGCTTCATGTCAAGCTAGTTTGGATTTTAATTTCACGACTTCATCTATACTATTTCAACCAATAAGCATTATTCTCCTTGAATTCAACATTTGAATAACCACCATAGAAGGATGTTACAATAGTCAGTGGTGCAAGACAATTTGGTGCCAGACTCTTGCATAGCATTGGACGTTATTATCCTCTTTTAAGGGGATTGGATATTCATCATCTACATGTTTGCATAAATGTCACTCATTATATCATATTTTTTTACGAACAATATTTCTAATTGTATCAAGGCTCATCCTGAGCTAAAAAATTCTCAATTTCAGCCGCAGAACCTTCCCTTTCATGACTCTTTGGTCACACCATTTTTAGCCGCATTCTCAAAACTTGTTGCCACTTTAGTTTCTCTTAATGAGAAGATGGGTAAAGTTCCTGCACCAACAAGCACCAAGATATTTATCACATCATCAACGGCTGAAATTATCACCAAGATATCATTGTAAATTATTAAGAAACCTCATCCTAAGTAGGGACAAAAACAACGATATTTGTCACAACATGTGTCTGATACTAATCAGAGAAGTTAAAGTGTCGACGATCTGGTAAATAAAAAATTTCATACTATTTCAAAATGCAATCTAAAAGATCCAAAAAAAATCAATGCATCTTTTTTCTATCTATTGTATTTTTCCTTTAGCTCTGATATTTCTTTCAAAATATCCCTGACGTACAAGTATCATTTACTTTGTATATATATATATATATATATATATATATATATATATATATATATATATATATA
>JXCR01043242.1:13929-31147 GCA_002079205.1 Phalaenopsis hybrid cultivar
CCAATTAGGCACCCAATGAACTAGTGCAAATAGTTTAAAGGCTTTATTCCCACATAGTCAAATAGAAATGATGAAAATGACATGTCATTAGATAGCAATAAAATGCTCAATTCACAAAAACCATAGCAGCAGAATCACGTTCTTGATGTTTTATGCATATAATGATCCACCCTATGAACCACAAATAAGCATAAAATGAATTGAAAATGCTCAATTTCACAGATAGCATGTTTTCCCATAATTTCAAAAACATTCTTATACTTAACTATTATTTCAGAACAAGAGACATCTCCTTCGGTACAACAAGCCGCACAATTTCCCTCTAGAATGAGCTAAGATGGTCCAGCAGCAACTAGCAAGAATAGGTTGAGTGCATGATAGCTAGGATTTTTCATTAGTGATTTGCAAGTCAAATATCATAAAAGACATTAGATCTTGTGCATGAAAACTATAACAAACTCCCAACTGAACAACTCAAAATGTATGGAACCTATTCTTTCTCCTTCAACATAACTTTCTCTCCTGCTCGCATGCATGTATCAGAAGTCAGACAAATTTTAGGTATTAGGATATGTAACTACATCAGTATTCGGTGATATGCATGTGAATTCCCAAATTAAGATTCATTTGATCACTTTGGATATAAATCTCACAATTTCAACATTCCACCCAAAAACTTGAACCAACAAAAGCTAAAAACTCTTATATCATATCTCAAAGCCATAAAAATATCCAAAAATTCCAAAAACTAGGTTTCTCTCAAAACGTCTAAATAAATCTAATAAGAGATTTAGGAAAATTTAGGCTAAGAATGGGAGTCTTACAAGCAACCAAGCATTAATATCGATCAGTTGAGCCAACGCAGAAGACAAAGAGACAATGTCGAAGATGAAGAGAAATAAAGTGAAGTAGAGAACAAACACAAACCCTAAGATCTCACAATTTTGGGAGGAGAAGCCGTGATTTTTTTAGGAGAATGATAAAGACGAAAAGACGGTTGGGCTGAACTCATTTCAAGATTTTGAGAGAGGAAAATGAGGCCAGATGGGTTATTAGTTCTTCCAATTTTTTTGGCTATTATTTTTATGTAACTTCTTTAAATTAAAATTCATTTTTTTATAAGATACTATTTATTTATTTAGATTTTTTAAATTTCTTTTAAAATTTTTAATGAAAATATAGAATTTTTAGCTCATTTACGTTTAATTCTTATAAAATACTAAAATATAAATCATGTTCAAGTCAAATTGGAAGAAGATTTGAAAGTTCAAAAAAATCTCAGTCAAAAACCAAAATCTTATACTAAACCGAGGTATAAGAAGAATTAAAAAAATGCGACACCAGATCTGTTACTTCTCCCATTTGATATTGAGGGCCCAACCGGGTTCGAACCGGTGACCTATTGATCTGCAGTCAATTGCTCTACCACTGAGCTATGGACCCCGTGTTGTGTTATAGTTTGAATAAAAGTTTATATAGCGTCAATACACTGATAAATTACTATGAAATTTTACAATATATGAAATTTCAAAACATTTCTTACAAAACTTTAAATTTTCTGTAACTCAAAAGAAGTCTAAGGTTTTTTTTGTGGCAGCTTATCCGCTTGGGCAAAGTATTGAAAATGTTGTCTCACCATTTGAAAAATTGCGTTTGAGCCACTTATCCGAAAACGCCGTTGATTTTTTACACTAAATGCGGAACGCGGGTCGAACCCCGCGATCTACAGTTTCAGATAAACATCTTATATGAATATGCACAAGCTGACTCAAACGCACCCTAAATCACAATATCAGCAATTTCTTTACTATTTGAACCCACGTTTATTGTTTTAAATTTTTTATTAGGGTTAAATGAGAAAAAAATAGTTTTGCTTAAACAATTGTCCTGAGTGAAATTTTTTTCTAGTTCTAAGTCTTTCCACAGGATATGGGTTTTTGTTGGATCACTTCTATCTTTTTAATTTTTTATTTTTAAAATATGCTTGTTTTAGAGCATTTTTATACATGTTTTTTATTTAAAAATAGATTATTTTTCTTTTTAAGAATACTGAGAGCATTTTAAATTTTTTTTGAGTATTTTAAAAATAGCTCGCCATATTATAAAACGTATGAAATATTTTTATTATAAATAAAAATATAAGATAAGCAAAATAAAAAAATAAAGATTAAAAATTAAAAGCGATCTTTAATGGCCCCTAAATATGTTTAATTATCTTCTTTTATGGGCGCTTTGGGACTTCTTTTTATTTTCATTTTTTATTTATTTGTTTTTAAAATTTTAATTAAAAATAAAATATTTTTGGTGTGATTTAATATATTTAGTTGCTTTTAAAAACAATTAAAACAGCTTTTAGATAATTTGAGTGTTTAAAAAAATATAAAAACATGCAAAAAAAAATGCACTAACAAACATTCACCCCCCCTCCTTTTGGAGAAATTATTGCATACGGATAAAAATGCGGTGTCCAATCCTGACCGTAGATCACGGGATATATTTCAGTTTTTTTTTTTTAAAAAAAAAAATTTTAGATGAGGCCCACCAAAATACATCCTGGTCGTATGTCAGGGAGATGCATGCGGTGTCCGTATGCAATAATTTTTCCTCCTTTTGAGCATGAGTCTCCTAGAAAAGAAATGTAGATGCCTCATTTTGCCTGTCTACATGGAATATTCGAAAGAATAATAAAAAGGGAAAACTGTACTATAAGTTAAGTTCTTGAATAGATATAGGGAATAATTTCTCAAGAAGATCAGAGAAAAATATTGATCTATGGTAGACTATCGAGGAATAGCATTAGTATCAATGGAACTCTTACGCACAAGTTAACAGAAATAGGAATTGCCTTGGAAACTCTCAACATAAAACTAGTGATCATCTTGTTTTAACTGGGACCAAAAAATTAAGACAAGTCTCCACCCAAGCATTATATGTGCATCATGTGCATCATGTGCACTGCTCATCCCTAGATACACGTCCTTTTATTACTCTCTTAAAAAAACCCAAAAAGTAAACCGTCAATCNGCATCATATTGTTTCGTAGGCCTGGCTCATAATCAGCTTTATTGGACTCCCTTAAATAGGGTACTAGAGTTAATGTGTCATTCATAATAACCCAGTCTTAAACAACCAATCCATTAAACTCCCCTATTTTGGACCTATTTAAATCCATATTTCAAATTAATCATAAGCTAGATTCATATTTCAAGAAATATTTTCATAAATAAAAAATTCAACTTGAAATAATGATAAGAAAAGATCAATTATTGCCTATACTACAATATTTAGATCTTACACTTAGCTCATGTGAGTCAATTAAAGATAATAATTATGTTGAAACTTGAAATTTGATTGAATAGAGAGAGAGATTGAATACAAATTAGTACTTGGACCATGCCCATGGAATAGAGCCAGATTCCAGGGAAAAGAGAAAGAGAGGTTGCGGTATGGGGGCAAAGAGGGGCGGGCCCTTTTATTCCACACAAGAGAAATTACATGTGAGAAGAGAATGGAAGCAAACTCCCTACACGAGGGAGAGTGAGACCGCCTAAGAGACCTTTTTACATGCAAGACGTTTTCTATTTATAGAGAAGTAAATAGGGGAGATGAAGATTACATTTATGCCCCTGCTATAAGAGGAGTCATAAGGGGTATTTTGGTCCTTTCCGCCGCCCTGATCTATGATCCTCCCGGAACTTCCTACAGCTGGATTTGTCGGTGTCGAGTGGTCGAGGGTGGTCTTTAGTAGCCGGCCCAGGTGGCCGATCGTTTGGGGTGGCCTGTCGTCTACCTTCTCTATGGTCGGCTTATGGTGGTAAGTCGTCTGCCTTCTCTGCAAGGTTTAGAAAACCGGACTGGACCGTCTAGTTCAACTGGTTCGACCTTGAACCGGTGGCCAGTCTGTTCAACCGGATCGAATGTAACCGGTGGCCATCCGGTTCGAACCAAACAAAAAATCATTTTTTTGGCGTGAACCGGCCGAAACCAGTTGAACCGCCGGTTTAACCGTTGGACTGACGAACTGGTTCTATGCTTATCATTTATGCGGCATTGGAATCGTTGGAGAGTTTTGCATGGTAGAGTTTCCAATGAAGAGAAAAGGCTCTGCGTCGGAAGTCCCAATGGATATTATGGGAAGTTTCTAATGGACAAAGGCTCTGCATGGGGAGTTTACAATGGAGAGGATGACAATGGAAATAGAGTCAAGCCAGGTAATAATATATTTAAATGAAGTTTTGTGAGAGAAGGTGATTGTACAATGGGCAAAAATCTCCTCAGTGCCATGAGTAGATTCAGTANTTTTTTCCACCGGATCCAAGCATATTAGCAATCCGAGCTTTCTCTAAATTCCCGTTGGAAAGCTCCAATCCGACTCCGTCAGTAGCTTCCATCATACAATTTAACTCAGATGAAACAATAAATTAAATTCTGCAACGAATCAAATTTGATCATCAGGTAAACCCCATAAAAAATAAAACATACAAAAACAATCAATCTGTGGCTGTTCAACTAATTTCTTCCAGACTCCGGGCCACTGAACGCAATTTGAAAGAATCACTTTATAATAAACACATCAGCAGAGCACCAAAGGATCTGACGGTACAAACTAGATCTAACATGAAGGACTGCACCATTCACAAAGATCCGCATAGGTTTCTAGTTGAAGATGGAGATCCGAACCCAAAAAAAGAAACTCTAATACAAAAGCACCCATTCCCAAAACCCCGCGACTATCGAAAAAATCGACAGAAAAAAAAAAACTACAGAAGTGAAGAACGAGGATGAAATGATCCAAGCATACCACCACAGCTTTAGATTAAGAAACTAGTACTCCGTGACCAGACGCTTCGATCAATCCGAATGCCGAGAAAAACCTTCCATAATCAAAACCCCTCCTCCGCAGTGGAACTTCCTGGCTAAGGATCAAAACACTACAATTCGAGATCCAGCCTCTCACGCAGTTCTACCTCGCCGGAACGTTCGCTTCTGGCCGCCGGCGAAGTTGGAATCACACCACCCCTCACTGTTCACTGAGGTTCGCCCTTCAGCCAGAAGAGCAACACGTGAGACTGACAGTACCAATTGCTGACCTGGATATGTTTATAGCCATAATTCTTAAAAGTAATTGTTGTTTCATTTGCAAATCTACCCCCTCATACGCTATTCCGAGAATATATTTTGTGGAAAAACCTTCTCCACCGTTCATCAAATAAAATAATAATTAAAAAAAAATTAAAAATTGTGTCCACCGTTATACATCTTTGCTGTAATGAACGGTTCTGTATCAAATAATTTTTCTCTTTAATGGGTGTAAATAAGGAAAAATTTTTTATTCACGATAGAATTTTACATCACAACTCTAATTAGAATGTTTTACATCTACAATCAAGTCTATTCAAGTATTAAATTATTTTTTTTAATTAAATGAGTCTACTTGTACACGTGACAGACTTTGATAGGAGTCCTGTTATTGTTTTCATTAATCAACTTTTTATTATAAACAAATAATATTCATTTAAGGTAATGTATAATAAAAATGATAAATAAAATAAACAATTACGAGAGAAAGAATAAAAATTTATTTAATATAAAACATAAATTATTTCTTAAAAACTTTTTTAATACTTTAAACATAAAATTTTTAATTTTAATAAATTTTAAGTATATTTTATATTAATAATTTTGTAAACAAGCCGGCTCACAAGCTAATTAGTTCATTCCAGGATAGTTGGAGTTTGGCTTGTTAGCTCATCAAGTTCAATTCACAAGCTACTTATCAAGTCGGGCTTGTGCTTGCTCACAAGTAGGCTTGCCTCTCTTACACCCCAAAACTTAAAATTTTACATAAAAACCACCCTATCAGTACATGAAAGGTGTGTTTCATTTTTAAAAGTTAAAATAATGATGTTGATATGTAAATATATACGAATTGAGTGGTATTTTTTACGTGATATTTTCGTGCATTTACAGACATTCCTCGCTATCAATAGAGACATACCACTCAACTTGTATGCATTTATAGCACTCAATATATTATGACATACTATGCAATTTTAATTTTGAAGTTTTGAATTTTTATTCAAAAATATTTAAAATATGTAATCATATCAATCCATCAATATTTTTTAAATTAAAAATAACTCATAATGTAGTTTTAAATTTATTTCAAAATAATTTAATTAAAATTTGACTGTCATATTTTGTATTTCATTATTTTAAAAAATTGAGTTAAAATTAAATNTATTTAATGACTAATGATGTACAATGTTAACTTAAATTTTAATAAAAAAATATTTATTACTTTAATCGTGTTAATTTAAGCTGGCCTAACATATAAATACTGATGAGTTGAGACATGTATTCCTTTGTATGAAGTTATAACCACTATAAAACTCAATATGTGTGCCACACAAATTTTGTGTTTATATATTGAACATTAAAAAAGTACAATTTTTGTGTTTATATATTGTACATCAAAAAAATGTTTCCACGAATCTCTAGGAAATCAAATGGATAAAAGAATAAAGGAGTACAACTAAGGGGGTCACATGCGGATGACGAAAGGATACACAGGCGGAAGATCAAAGGGCCGCCATATGGAAGACCAATTATCCATTGGCAAAAGACTAAACATCCCATTAATGGAAGACCAAAGGGTCCAAAGGACATATTTGACTACGTGCAACTTCTCTGAATAGGGGTCATAGGTCAATCAAATGCAGGTCATCTAAACCAAAGATTAAGGCCAATCAAGCCAAACTGAGGCATCGATGCATCTCTCGTCACAATCGGACTTAAGAAAAGAGTTCAGCATTGCCAGCCATCTCATGGGCTCCCATAAGATTCCTCATCAAGGGTCGAAAACTAACCATTTAATACGTCTAATTGGTGAATTTCTCACTTGTTAGAGGCTGCAAAAGTAAGGAGCGTCGAAATTGTTGTGAATTTAACTATTGGACTTAACGTGTGTTGATAGTTAAGTCGATATTCTTTTTTGAAGCACCAAGTGACCACTTGAGCTCTATTTTTCGTAATGGTGACATCACTGTGATACTTCTTTTGAAAAGTTTGTTGGCAGCCCAATAAATTATGAATGAGGGTGGGACAAGTTCCCTCATTCCTTGTGATTGTAATGCTTGAAATTCAATGGACATGGCCTTCCTCCTTTGAGAGTATATGATTACTTCATTGTAATAAGAGGGATTGGTAGGTATGATGATGCGAGAGAGCTCAACGATATGCTAGGGTTTGGTAATAGCAATCTTGAGTTTGATTTGCATGAGAAGAAAACTGGATTTAGAAGGTAGGAGAACTGATAATGGTGGTATGGATGTAGAGCTATCGAGCAACGTAATTTGTTATCGTGTCTGAAGTGAGAATGACAGAGTTGTGGTTGAATGAGTAGATGCTAGAGGTGTTAAGTTATCAGAGGTTGAAGGTGGTGGTTGATGGAGTGATGTGTTACTATTTGAGGTTGAGAGTGGGACAAGTGTTGGAGGTGGAGCAGTGGGACTGGAATTTAAAGTGTTTCTTTAGGAGTAGGGAAAGACATCTTCATTGTAGTGAACTTGCTATGAGATGTATATTTGTCAGAGGTGAGAACAAGGTAGTGATATCCATTTTTTGTTGTTGCATCGCCCATAAATATGCATAGAATGGGCATGTATGATAGTTTGTTGGGGAGTAAAGGATGTTGTCAAGAAAAAATCTAGCATAAAAAAATTAAAGGTGCATGTAGGTTGGAGGTTTATCGCAGAGGAGTTGGTAAAGAGATATCATGTAATGATTGAAAAGAGAAGTAAATTTCCGAGGTAGCTTGTTGTTAAAAAGACATTATTCGAGCATTTGATGTAAGATGTGACTCAAGCAGTAGGGTGCGTGTGGCTTCTATGATTTGGTGATTTTTTCTCTCGACGGAGCAATTTTATTTAGATGTGTAACTACTGTTGTGCTGATAGAGAATGCTGAAATGTTTTAATGTAGTGGAGAGTTGATGGCTTATATATTCTTCATCTCCATCGGTTCTAAGGATTTTAATCCATTTTTTATGTTGATTTTCAATTAGGGTTTTAAATTCAATAGATTTGAAAATTGTTTTAGAATTACGAATCATTGGTTAGATCGAGGTAAACTTCGAGAGATCATTAATGAATAGTACACAACAATGAAAACCACAAATAGATATATTGGAAGAAATAATTCATTCCATAAATAAAAATGTAAAAAATCATCTTAAAGAGAAATCATTTCATCACCAATAGCTTGTTTCATTTTTTTTTTTTTGGGCCTTCCTTGTCTAAAATTAATAAGGTGAATTTACATAACTACATCATAATTCCTATACATTTACACATCAAACCCCTAAACTTTTAAATTTGCACACAAACCACTCAAAAAATTGACATTGCATAAAAAAATATAACTATCACCAACTTCTTGAAAATAAAAACATAGATTTAAATGGCAAAGTGTAAAAAATGTAAATAAAAAACTTTAGATGGTGCACACGTGAATATGTAAGAACTCTACGGTATATGTGTAAATTTTCCAATTAATAAAAGTGTTTTCTTATGAGTACATTAATCATACAATTGCTTGAGGTAGTTGTAGCTTATAATGATGGTTGGCTAGCTATACTAATTCCTGATCATGACATTTGATGTAAAAAGAGACCGCCCAATGTCCATTTGAGCAAAATTGAAATTTATATGTCTCAAATAGAAAAAAATCAATATGTACTTTAAAAAAAAATAAAAAAGCCATTTAATCTCCTTAAAAAAAATTTTAAACTATCATAAATATTATTATTATGTTAAAAAATAATTAATATTAAATTATTATTAAGTATTTAAATTTATGAGACAAAATTTACTTAATATGATATGATATTGAAAAACTAATAAAAATCTAAGTGCAATAGCCATCTCGCGGAGTCACATTCCACTCTTGTTTAAAGATGCATGTATTTAGAATAATAATAATTGTTTCATATAATTTAAAGCTATACAACCATATAATTATAAGGATTCTAAAAATTGATCGCATTTTAGAGAATGCACATGTATAGAGACACTGATGCTAACTTGTTTTTTAGTTGGTAATGTTGCGAATATGAAAACCGGTCCACTGCTCAAATTGATATTTTCTCATGTTTGACAGCAAATTGAATTTGATACTCAAAATTAATTTTTTAAATTAATTGTTCTTAATTCCTTCTATGATTTGCTGCAAATGCGAAAAGGAAATAATTAATGAGATCCATTATTTATTTGATTAATTCCTTAATGGGTCTAATGATATTATGGAATTAATAAATAGACATGCTAGCTCCCGTTGTTATCTCTCTCCGGATTTTGTTTCTCTGGCTTCCTCTTTGGCATTGGTAGCTTTCCAGGTTCTTTTTCTGGTGTGCTTCGGTTTGAAGATCTCGGGTAGAGAGAGAGAAGAAGAAGAGAAGGAGAGGAGAGAGAAAGAGCGCTTTATTGTAATCGTCGAGGTGATCGACGGGTTTTATTACTCGAAGTAATAAAATCCTCTGCAGCTCCGTGAACGTATGCAATTTTATCAAACCACGTAAATCTGTGTGTTTCCGCTAATTTCTGTTTTGTGTTTTTCTCGTTACAATTTTTCGCTTTATTGCCGTCATTTTTCACAACAGGTAAGTCTCAAGCATGGGACCTTTCATCCGTGCAAGAGGAAATACCCAACCATCGTGCCACAATCTCATCTGCAATTTCAGATTAGTATGGTTCCAAAATAACAAACTTTAGTATCTTGTCATAAGCACAAACATACAATAGTTTTGACGAGGAATTCGTCGGCATGGTCTTGCGACTGAGGAGAAATTTGTGGAATTTTATGAAGTTCAACTTGAAGGAGACACGAGCGAAGAGCGGCTACAAGGTAATTAAAATTTCAAATTTGTAATTAAAAATTAAAATTTTACTCAATTTTTACAAAATTTTTGTTTGAGGTTGAAATTCAGTAGCACCTTAGACAAGAAACATAGACAAGCCATTCTAAATCATAATGGACTCTGCATCTTCATTAGGTGACCAGAATTGTTCCTCTGATAAAAACAGCGCTGAGCTTAGAAATCATTTTATATGCCTCACACAACCAACGTACGTACGCTTGTAACGTCTCAATTAGATTTAAATATTCCATGACATTTGTAGTAAATCTAAGAGCTATAATAATACCCACCGCCTGCAAAATAAAATCAAATCACCAATTATGAACATGGCAAATAAAATGCTGATCAGTAAGGTTAGGTGTATCTACTTTCAATGCATACTGAAGCATTTACATATAATATTTATAGAAGTTTTATGAAGTTTCAAATGTATTATTTAATGTGGTTAACCTTAGCCTTCATAGTTTTTATTTTTTTATACTTAGCTATGCAGCCAAGTAGAACTATTGAAATCATCAAATATTAGCGATGTTACGTGTAAGTGTAGTACTAAGTGTGACAACTGACAGAAAGCTACGGTATGACTTCTTAATATCTATCTTTCATTAATTATTTATATCAAAACATAATTGTTAGATGTGTGAATACATAGGAATCATAAATCATTTTCAGACAAATCATCAAACATATATGGTAGTCCAAGCAACAGTGACTTCCCTTCTTCTCCTACCCTTCTTAGACCCAGCAGCTTTAAAATCCATTCTCCGACAGGCTTTGTCATAACATTTACTTTCGAAACTTCATCAATCTAATCACAGTTTTTAAAAGCAACTTATTATGAAATAATTTCTTAATAAACCAATAATTTCATTTAGATGGAAAGATTTGGTTTATTATCTGCATAATTTTTACCTTAAAAATATACGGTTTGGATACTGTCACAACATTTGTTTGGATTTATTTATCGAGAAAGATAGATGCAAAATAGATTTTTACATATTATTTGTAAGTTCATACCAGGGCTGTCAAAAAAGCTCGTTGTTCGTGAACAGTTCGTGTTCGGTTCATCAATGAGTTCGTATTCGATTCGTTTGATAAGTAAACGAGATGAACATGAACAATTTTTTTTTCATTCGGTTAGTTAAACAAACTAAACACGAACAGTGATACATTCGTTCGTGTTTGAATCGTTATTGTTCGAAATATAAAATAATTATATATAAAAAAGTATGATATTTTCAAAAATTAAATTTGATAAATTATAATATATAATAAATTAATAATAATAATATATTAATATGCTAATATAGATATTATATATTTATATAATATAAGTAATATAATTAATATAATATAATATTTGTTGATACGCCACCAACAAATTATCATAATCCAGCACGAAGCTCGATGCAATATTTTGAGCACGAACATTCCAAACTTCAATTGCGAGTCATCTGGAACTCCGATTTCAGCAAAATTATAGTCAAACTGATCGGCTCGATGAAACAGACCTAATGATATACAAGTTNACGAGTCATCTGGAACTCCGATTTCAGCAAAATTATAGTCAAACTGATCGTCTCGATAAAACAGACCTAATGATATACAAGTTAGTTCAATCCGAGTCAAATCAGACTCGATTCAAGTCATTAAATCACTACTACGAGATTTTCAGAGGAATTTGAATGGTCAAACAGATGTCGAATCTAGCGAGTTTATAGTCGAATCGAGCATATTGAAAAGACAAATCCAACGAGCCCAAGATTGCTCAATTTCGATATCGTTAAGGCACTCAAATGTCCATCAAACGTCATTTGATCAAGGGAAGCTCTCCGAACCGTCCGATCAAAATGGTTCATATTCCTGCATTAATTGCACTCAAAACACTATAAATAGAGCCCCACCCCTCACATGAGAGTGGAGAGGCTTAAGAGAGAACTTGAGGCTTTGAGAAGGATTTCAAGTCCACGTTCATCCTCAACATCGTTGATCGCCGTCGACCACCACTGACCGTCGACAACGACCGTAGACCTCTGTCGACCACCGACGGCCACCGTTAAACGCCGTCAATCACCGTTGACTTCCGTCAACCACGGCTTACTAGACGTCATCAGTCAACGTTGTAACGTGAAAAGTTAGTAACACTTTCCTACCTGTGGGACAAGGGGCATCTGTAATCATTAACTTATAGTGGATTTTACAACTGGGCCAAACCCCGTGGTTTTTCCCTTTTACGGGTTTTCCACGTAAAAACTTCTGGTGTGATCACAGCTCAATTTATTTTNCCTCTAATACAAAAGCAAAAAACCCATTCCCAAAACCCCGCGACTATCGAAAAAATCGACAGAAAAAAAAGCTACAGAAGTGAAGAACGAGGATGAAATGATCCAAGCATACCAGCACAGCTTTAGATTAAGAAACTAGTACTCCGTGACCAGACGCTTCGATCAATCCGAATGCCGAGAAAAACCTTCCATAATCGAAACCCTTCCTCCGCAGTGGAACTTCTGGCTAAGGATCAAAACACTACAATTCGAGATCCAGCCTCTCACGCGGTTCTACCTCGCCGGAACGTTCGCTTCTGGCCGCCGGCGAAGTTGGAATCACACCACCCCTCACTGTTCACTGAGGTTCGCCCTTCAGCCAGAAGAGCAACACGTGAGACGGACAGTACCACTTGCTGACCTGGATATGTTTATAGCCATAATTCTAAAAAGAAATTGTTATTTCATTTGCAAATCTACCCCCTCATACACTATTCCGAGAATATCCTCCGTTCATTTTGTGGAAAAACCTTCTCCACCGTCCATCAAATAAAAATAAAAATAAAAATAAGTTAAAAATTTTGTCGACTGTTATACATCTTTGCTGTAATGAACAGTTCCGTATCAAATAATTTTTTCTTTTAATTGGTGTAAATAAGGAAAAATTTTTTTATTCGTGATATAATTTTACATCGCAACTCCAATTAAAATGTTTTACATGTACAATCAAGTCTATTAATGTATTAAATTAATTTTTTTAGACTTTGATAGGAGTCCTGATGTTGTTTTCATTAATCAACTTTTTATTATAAAAAATAATAATATTCATTTAAGGTAATGTATAATAAAAATGATAAATAAAATAAACAATTATGAGAGAAAGAATAAAATTTTATTTAATATAAAACATAAATTGTTTTTTAAAAACTTTTTTAATACTTTAAACATAAAATTTTCAAATTTAATAAATTGTGAGTATATTTTATATTAATAATTTTGTAAACAAGCCGGCTCACAAGCTAATCAGTTCATTCTAGGATTGCTGGAGCTTGGCTTGTTAGCTCGTCAAGTTCAATTCGCGAGCTACTTATCAAGTGGGGCTTATCCTTGCTCACAAGTAGGCTTGCCTCACTTACACCTCTAAACTTCAACTTTTACATAAATACCACCCTATCAGTACATGAAAGGTGTGTTTCATTTTTAAAAATTAAAATAATGATGTTGATATGTAAATATATACGAATTGAGTGGTATTTTTTATGCGATATTTTCGTGCATTTACAGACATTCCTCGCTATCAATAGACATACCACTCAACTTGTATGCATTTATAGCACTCAATATATCATGACATACTATGCAATTTTAATTTTGAAGTTTTGAATTTTTATTCAAAAATATTTAAAATATGTAATCATANCGGGTAGATCAAGTTAAACTTCGAGAGATCATTAATGAATAGTACATGGCAATGAAAACCACAAATAGATATATTGGAAGAAATAATTCATTCCATAAATAAAAAATGTAAAAAAATCATCTTAAAAAGAAATCATTTCACCACCAATAGCTTGTTTCATTTTTTTTTGGGTCTTCCTTGTCTAAAATCAATAAGGTGAATTTACATAACTACATCATAATTCCTATACATTTACACAATAAACCCCTAAACTTTTAAATTTGCACACAAACCACTCAAAAAATTGACAATGCATCAAAAAATATAACTATCACCAACTTCTTGAAAATAAAAACATAGATTTAAATGGCAAAGTGTAAAAAATGTAAATAAAAAACTTTAGATGGTGCACACGTGAATATGTAAGAACTCTACGGTATATGTGTAAATTTTCCAATTAATAAAAGTGTTTTCTTATGAGTACATTAATCATACAATTGCTTGAGGTAGTTGTAGCTTATAATGATGGTTGGCTAGCTATACTAATTCCTGATCATGACATTTGATGTAAAAAGAGACCGCCCAATGTCCATTTGAGCAAAATTGAAATTTATATGTCTCAAATAGAAAAAAATCAATATGTACTTTTAAAAAAAATAAAAAAAGCCATTTAATCTCCTTAAAAAAAAATTTAAAACTATCATAAATATTATTATTATGTTAAAAAATAATTAATATTAAATTAGTATTAAGTATTTAAATTTATGAGAGAAAATTTACTTAATATGATATGATATTGAAAAACTAATCAAAATTTAAGTGTGATGGCCATGCGGAGTCACATTCGACTCGTGTTTAAAGATGCATGTATTTAGAATAATAATATTTGTTTCATGTAATTTAAAGCTATACAACCATATATTTATAAGGATTCTAAAAATTGATCGCATTTTAGAGAATGCACATCTATAGAGACACTGATGCTATATGAAAATCGGTTAACTGCTTAAATTTGTATTTTCTCATGTTTGACAACAAATTGAATTTGATACTCAAAATTAATTTTTAAATTAACTGTTCTTAATTCCTTCTATGATTTGCTGCAAATGAGAAAATGAAATAATTAATGAGATCCATTATTTATTTGATTAATTCCCTAATGTGTCTAATGACATGATAAAATTAATAAATAGAAATGCTAGCTCTCATTGTTATCTCTCTCGGGATTTAGTGTCTCTGACTTCCTCTTTAGCATTGGTAGCTTTCCAGGTTCTTCTTCTGGTGTGCTTCGGTTTGAAGCTCTCGGGTAAAGAGAGAGAGAAGAAGAGAATGAGAGGAGAGAGGAAGAGTGTTTTCTTGTAATCGTCGAGTTGATCGTCAGGTTTTATTCCTCCAAGTAATAAAATCCTCTACAGCTCCGTGAACGTATGCAATTTGTCAAACCACGTAAATTTGTGTGTTTCCGCTATTTTTCATTTTGTGTTTTTCTAGTTCCAGTTGTTCGCTTTATTACCGTCTTTTTTCACAACAAGTAAGTTTCAAGCATGGGACCTTTCATCCGTGCAAGAGGAAATACCCAACCATCGGGCCACAATTCAGATTATTATGGTTCCAAAATAACAAACTTTAGTATCTTGTCATAAGCACGAACATACAATAGTTTTGACGAGGGATTCGACGGCATGGTCACGTGATTGAGGAGAAATTTGTGGAATTTTATGAAGTTCAACTTGAAGGAGACACGAGTGAAGAGCGGCTACAAGGTAATTAAAAGTTTAAATTTTACTCAATTTTTACGACATTTTTGTTTGAGGTTGAAATTCAGTAGCACCTTAGACAAGAAACATAGACAAGCCATTCTAAATCATAATGGACTGTGCATCTTCATTAGGTGACCAGAATTGTTCCTCTGTTAAAAAAAGCGCTGAGCTTAGAAATCATTTTATATGCCTCGCACAACCAATGTACGTACGCTTGTAACGTCTCAATTAGAGTTAAATATTTCATGGCATTTGTAGTAAATCTAAGAATTATAATAATACCCACCGCCTGCAAAATAAAATCAAATCACCAATTATGAACATGGCAAATAAAATGCTGATCAGTAAGGTTAGGTGTATCTACTTTCAATGCATACTGAAGCATTTACATATAATACTTATAGAAGTTTTATGAAGTTTCAAATGTATTATTTAATGTAGTTAGCCTTAGCCTTCATAGTTTTTATTTACTTTTACTTAGCTATGCAGCCAAGTAGAACTATTGAAATCATCAAACATTAGCGGTGTTATGCGTAGGTATAGTTTGCAACCTGGGCTAGCTAAGTGTGACAGCTGACAGAAAACTACGGTGTGACCTTTTAATATCTATCTTTCATTAATTATTTATATCAAAACATAATTGTTAGATGTGTGAATACATAGGAATCATAAATCATTTTCAGACAAATCATCAAACATATATGGTAGTCCAAGCAACAGTGACTTCCCTTCTTCTCCTACCCTTCTTAGACCCAGCAGCTTTAAAATCCATTCTCCGACAGGCTTTGTCATAACATTTACTTTCGAAACTTCATCAATCTAATCACAGTTTTTAAAAGCAACTTATTATGAAATAATTTCTTAATAAACCAATAATTTCATTTAAATGGAAAGATTTGGTTTTTTATCTGCATAATTTTTACCTTAAAACTATACGGTTTGGATACTGTCACAACATTTGTTTGGATTTATTTATCGAGAAAGATAGATGCAAAATTAGATTTTTACATATTATTTGTGAGTTCATACCAGGGCTGTCAAAAAAGCTCGTTGTTCGTGAACAGTTTGTGTTCGGTTCGTCAATGAGTTCGTATTCGATTCGTTCGATAAGTAAACGAGATGAACATGAACAATTTTTTTTTTGTTCGGTTAGTTAAACAAACCAAACACGAACAGTGATACATTCGTTCGTGTTCGAATCGTTATTGTTCGAAATATAAAATAATTATATANGCCTCCTTGGCCTACCTTACTATAGAGTTGTGTAACTCCTTTTTGGTTTGTTATAAATTAAATAAAAATTTTCTTCATGGTGGCGGCTGCTTCCCTAGCTCTGCTAGGGTTTCGGTCTCAATGGTGCTTTCCTGCTTCCCTCTAACCATCCCTAACTGTGATTGTGCTTCTCCTCACCCTTCTACATCTTCCAGCAGGTGTTTCATTGGTTTGAAAGTCTATTTTCTGCAGCTGTTCTCTCTTGAGTTTTTCAATTACTGTTTGATTGGTTCTTTTCTCTGTTTGCCCAACCTGTGTTTGTTGTGGCTGTTCTTAATGGCCTCTCCCATTCCCATTGATTTAGAAACTAACATCCAATGGTCTAAAGGCACTTTTGCTGATGTGGTGAGAAAAGTTTTTTAAACATTGCAAAATGTCGAGAATCTTGTCTTCCCCCAAGCCTATCATGAGGCTACTCTTGGTAAAGGAGATTGCCCCTATGTGAAAGCTTCATGCAGAAAAGAAGGCAAGGTGGTTGCTGTGTTCACTAATCTGGAAATCAACACTTTGGCTGAGGCTCGAAAATTCACCCTGGTGGGCAAATTTCAATTCAACCATCCTAAAATGGATGACATAAGGAAGTATTTTGATGATTTAAAGCTGGTTG
>JXCR01043242.1:35283-49335 GCA_002079205.1 Phalaenopsis hybrid cultivar
TTCGTTTACACCCCTAGTCCATACAACGCCCTATTTTTAAGAAAAAGGTATAAAAGAAAATGATGGATGTGTTATTAAATCTCGTGTTTCTTACTCTATATTTTATTAGGATTAGGTGGTGGCGAAGAACTCGCTCAAAGAAAGGATATTTGCTCCACGATAATGTGAGAGAGAGTCTTAATAATCCTTTTTCTTTATAGATCATCATTCTCTCTGGAAACCTCGTTTAGACCTCATTATATTCCATTAGAGAAAAAGAAATATGAAATTATATTTTGTACAGTAGTGTGTCTATTANAATAATGTGAGAGAGAGTCTTAATAATCCTTTTTTTTTTATAGATCATCATTCTCTCTGGAAACCTCTTTAGACCTCATTATATTCCATTAGAGAAAAAGAAATATGAAATTATATTTTGTACAGTAGTGTGTCTATTAGCGGTGCCTTGGCAAAAAGATCGTGATATGAGTGTTAGACAATGTCATAAATAAGAATTGACATATATACAATGAGATAAAGATGTTTCTTTTTTTGGAAAAATTATTCCATACGGATCGGTGTCCGCACGCAGTGCGGACACCGACCCGGACCGACTTGATTTACAGTCCTGATGTATTTCGGTGGGCCCCACCTAAAATTATTTATTTTTTTTCTAAAAAAACGGAAATAATCCTGACCGTAGATCACCGTGATCTACGGCCAAGATCGAACACCGCATGCAGAGATGCATGCGGTGTCCGCACACAATAATCCCTCCTTTTTTTGGTGGCTCGTTTGCCCCGATATAGCATTACCATTTTGACAAGTGGGCTCAGCTCGATCACTTCGGCAGGTGGGCTCAGCTCCAGGATGACTTGATATAAGGCATGTTGAACGTAATGTTGTGCCCCTGAAAAACCTAATTTAAGTACATCTTCGTATTTAGATATACATTTATGAAAGATATTTGTTTAATAACCGCTCATCACTGTAGAAATAATTAAATCATAATAGAAAATTAGACAAGCCCCTGCTCATCAAATTTTCATGTAATGAGTTTTAATATTTTANGTATACATTTATGAAAGATATTTGTTTAATAACCACTCATCACTGTAGAAAAAATTAAATCATAATAGAAAATTAGACAAGCCCCTGCTCATCAAATTTTCATGTAATGAGTTTTAATATTTTAAATTTTTGTCAATATAAACATAAAAAATAAGTAATTTATTAAACTAGAAAAATAAAAGCGGAATATCAAATAATATTTGTTGGGTATAAAAGTAAATATTTAAAGGATCTTATTCATGAATGAACTGTAATTGAGTCATAATTAAATTGAATTTATTCATGAATTGTTCACGAGTTTTAATATTTATATAAATGAACNAAACTAGAAAAATAAAAGTGGAATATCAAATAATATTTGTTGGGTATAAAAGTAAATATTTAAACGATCTTATTCATGAATGAAATGTAATTGAGTCATAATTAAATTGAATTTATTCATGAATTGTTCACGAGTTTTAATATTTATATAAATGAACAAAGCCACATTAATATATTTAATTTTATAATGTTGCATTCAATTCGGCCCAAAAAACGGGCAAGGCTACTGGGGCACCTGATTTCAGCTCTACCTAACTTCCTCGCCCATTCTAAGGGCCAGCCCATCTTATGTTTTAAATGCAGCACGAATCATTCTTTAATAATTTAAAACTTGAAAGATTAAAAAAGACATATGATTTTATTATTTTACTGGATTTAGTAAGGATTATTATAACTTTTTTGTAGGGCTGTAAATGAGTCGAACTTGAGCGAGCTCAGGCTTGGCTCGTGTTCGGCTTGTTCGAAACTGTTCGTGTTCGAAATTGACTCGTGACATTGTGTTCATGTTCGGCTCAATTTAAATATTTGTGTTTGTGTTCGGTTCGAAATTGGCTCGTTAAACTTAAATTGAAAAAAATAGATGTAGAGTGTTGAGCATTCAAACCTAGACCAAATGTATGTAAAAGAAGACACATAACCACATTACCACACAAGGTTTTACAATTTAAACTTATATATAAATATATATAATATATCATTATATAAATAATATATGTAAAATTTTAATATATAAATAATTATATAATATTTTTTTTTTTCGGGCTAAAATGAGTTGAACATGAGTGAACATAGAGTTGTTCGTGTTCGGCTTATTTATAATTCTAGCTTTAAAAAATTGTTTATATCTGACTCATTTACTTAACAAACGAATCGAACATGAGTTGTTCACGAACAACAAGCTTTTTTGACAGCCCTACTTCTTTGACCTATCAATACCTTTAAATTTAATCAAAAATATTTTTTATTTATTTTTTATATTTCATGTGACTAAAATAAATTATTTTTTAAAGTATTTGATTTATGCCAATTTAGATTAAATTTTAGAAGGTTTTAATAACCTTGCATTCCACTTGGCTAATAAGTTGGGTTGAGTGAAAGAGATTGAGATGGAATTAGAAGAGAACATGAATCCCGATGGCTCTCATTGGCATAGGCCTCAATGAGATGTTCAATGAGATCTACATCTTGCAAAGGCGCCACGGAAGATTAATGAGACAGGTGTTGGTCAAATTTGTGGTGTGTAAAGAAAAAAATATCAACAGACATACAACTCAATTCTTATGTATTTAAATGTCTAATATCTAAGGTTTAATTTTTATATAAACACCCTCTTATATGTGCGTGAAAATGTTATTTTTTACTTTTTAAAGCTTAAAATTAGGAGTGTAAACGAGCCGAACACGAGGTGTGTTTGTGTTGGGCTCGTTTGCTTCGCGAGTCGAATACGAGTCATTCACGAACAAAGAGTCGTTTTGACAACCCTTATCACGTAGCCATAAAATGTTACAGATTGGGACAAGATTTAAAACATCATTTGAATCTAATTTAATAATTTTTATTCTATTTTCTTAATTAAACCTTTTCAGTGATTATAAATCTTTGCAGCCTTGTAGTCAATTAATTTTTTTAAAAATACTATTCATGAAAGAAATATATATAATTGATTTGTAGTAATTCGAGCCAAAACAAGTCGAACACGAACGAACAAATATTTGTTCGTGTTGTTCGTGTTTAACTCGTTAACTTAGCGAACGAGCCGAACACGAGCTTCTTAACGAGCCGAATAACAGCTATTCGCAAACAACGAGCCGTTTTGACAGCCCTAGTTAAAATAGCAACATTTTTTATGTAATATAAAATAATTGGATGGTTTAGACGTACAAAAGTAAAGGTTGAGTGTTAGATATATAAAATATATAGGAATTGAGCGAAATGCATGTAAATGACCCAATTTTTAAAGATAGACATCAATGAGAGCTCTCAAATGTAGTTTTTTTATTTTTTTTTAAGCCATCAAACACCAAAATTTCAAAATTACTTCATTTTCACTTGAAACCTTTCAACCATATAAACCCCTTGATATTTTCTATGAAGTCTATTCCTTTCAGTTTAACAATCTAATAAACTGAAATCTTTTAGAAAGATATGCTCACATATCACTCAATTTTTATGTATTTACATATTTAACCTTATCCATACATCAAATGTGTACTTCATATTTTCAATGTAAAAGTTAAAGTTTAGATGCCATGCAAGATATGTAAATGCCCTCATTTATTATTGACAGTGGCGTCACATAGTACTGACGTTGGAAGTTATTATTATGATAGTTTGATACAATGATGCCATGATGGACAATTATTCTCAGTTAAATATTAGAGTAAATGTCCATACTATTTGAATGATAAAAAAAAACGATATACAACCGTTGTCGATATTTATTAGGGCAGGATTAAACTGCCAAATGCTAATGTCTATTAAAATTGATTCAACTTCCCACACGCAAGATTCCTAGTTTGATTTTTCTCTCCTTTGAACAAAACAAGTGGTTTTTATAAACAAATCATGAATAATGTAAAAATAAGATGATGAACTTGATTTATTGGAATAAATATTCGATCGTATATTTAGGGTTGTAAGTAAACTAATGCATGACTTGATTAATATTCGATTATGTATTTGGCTTTTCAATTAATATAAACAAGTCAAATACATATCAAGTATGAATATTAAAGATTTTAAGTAAGTCAGGCATGAACATATGTGTGAACGCTCGTTTCAAACTCGAATTAAACATGAACAGCTTACGATTCAATCGAGTCGGGTCCAAATAATGACATACTTGACTAGGCTCAATTGCAACCTGCATGTATCTTTTATTGTGACTTTCTATATTTGAATATATATTTTTATAATTATATAATGTGACATTAAACTCGATAGTGCAATATATCTTAATAATCTTCACAAACTTGTAGGAGAACTCTCTACATTTTTTTCTATGAAACCCCATAAATGATAAAAATCACGTGACATAGTCCAATTGAAATATTATGGTTATGTAGAGTACAAGACTCTATAGACCCTTGATTGGCTGTGAGCAATATTACATAAGTGGGGTTATCAAAGTGACTTTCTTAGGGGAGTGACGTAATACGTTGGGGGGAAGTGGCATCGTTCTAATGGTGGCGGTCCAGTGATAGCGACAGTGGTATTCGGCTATGGCGTCGGCTAAGGAGATGACTTTGATGGACATGTGACAGTTGTTCGACAACGATGGCAATAAGACGACTGTGTACCGACAACAAAGATGGCAGTGGCTAGGCACGAAACATGGCAATGGATGGGCAACGATGATGGCAGCAGTGGTGCAACAGTTGTTCGACGATAGCGTAGTTCAAATCACATTTCATGTCAACAAGCTCATATTATCAATAAACTTTTCTTGAACCAGAGTAAGTAATTTTTTATTTAAATTTTGATGCTGTTAGTTCAAATGCCTGTCAAAATTCATGCTTGCCTGACATATATATATATATTTAGGATATGTTAAATATTAAAAAAAATATATGACAAACATTAAAAAAAAATAAAAATATTTTTTTAATAAAATATAAAATAATACTGTCAGAATTTATTGTGAATCTTGTCCTTTATCTAATATCTATCTTATTGAATAGATACTCATACCAGCACCAATTTACAGAAAGGACCCCTAATATCGTTATTAAAATAAAGATTAGGATATTCACTTAAAATCAACATAAAGAGTTTACTTTCTTCCGCATTATTTTAATTATGTCAATTTTAAATTACGTGAACTCGATTGCGTCGGGGCAGTACTCATTTGTAGACATTTATAGGTTTGACTTGAGCACGTTCATCATCCATCAGTAAATAAATAAACTTGAACAACTTGTCGTTTCATTCATTTATGTTCGTAAATAGTATTATTTAAATATTTATAAATATTTATGTTCTTTGGCTGCCCCAACTTTCTCCTTCCTCAAATGTACGTCGACAAAGCATTAGATAGCACATTCTGAAATTAAAATGTGTTCATTGCAATTTTGCAACTCGTAGGTATGGCTCATATATGTATATCAGATAAGAGACAGAAGCTGGAGCGGAACGGAGTGAGCTAGCAGAGCAGGGCTCGCGAGCGTAGCGGAGCTCGCGAGTAGAGCGGAGCGGAAGAATTTATCCAATCGAGGGAGTTACATTATGTGGGTTGGGGGTGCAGGGGTAACGCCCCTGCTGTATAATACATGGGTAATTTTGTAAATCATATTGTATGTCAGGACTATATATATGTGATGTATTGTAATCCTAAGGATATCTTGTACTCTTTTTTTGAATTGAAAGAAAGTCACCACTTTGCCCCCGAGGACGTAAGCATTTTTGTCGAACCTCGTTAAATCTCTGTGTTTTCTTCTGAGTTTGTGCCGATTCTTGTTTTCTCTTCGCCCTAATTCCCCAACAACAACCAAACTCCGATCAGACATTCTACAAATCTCTTTTCAATATGTGTGGATCGTAAACATAATTTAGATATTACCAAGCTATTTTAAGGAAATTTAGGCCCTAATTATGATGGCACTTTGGTTGGATATTTTTAGGCAACACATATTTTAGGAATTTAAGAGCAAATCAAAAAGGGTGTATTATGATTAATTTGAAGGGAACATTTACATACATATCACTCGATTCCTATATCATATATAATACCTAAACTTTATTTTTATATTTAGATTATCTGAATCTTTCTTAGCACATAAAAGTACCAATATTTTAAATGAAAAATAAATTAAATAACACTTTTTACACACATAGGCGACATGTAAGAGTATATTTGATTCAAGCGGACTCCTGAGCTGGCTTGAGCTCAGTGCTATAAGTGGCCTGCGAATTAAGTTCGATGACCAAGATTAAGCTAGCCTCGACTCAGCCAATAAGCTGGCTCATTAAAAAAAATATTAATATAAAATATACTCAAAATGTATTAAATTTGAAGATTTTTTCTTTAAAATATAAAAATTATTTTAAAAATAATTTATTGTGTTTTATACTGAGTAATTTTTTATTATTTTTCTTGATCATTTTATTTTTCATTTTATTATAATACTATCTTAAATTAGTAATATTTTATCTCTTCTAAAATAAAAAGTGAGTTTGTGAGTCTTTTCAAACTCATAGGATTAAGTTCCAGCTCGAACTCAAACTTGATAAAATTAACGGAGCTTCAGCTAAAGCCAAGGGTGGAGCGAGCTCTACTGCGCTCCTTTACAAGCATACTCACATGTATGTAAAAGTTAAAAAGTTAGGCTTTAATTATATAAATACAAAGAAATTAACTGGTTTGTACGTAAATTTTCTGACATTTAATAAAAAATTGCATAGCGAAAAGTAAAAATAAATGAAAAATATACCTATTGTTCATTATGAGGACCAAACCCATTTCCTTTTTATCATCATATCAGATTATATTTTATGACGATATCACATCAAAATATAAAAAAATTACTATTTTCTTACATTTAATTTCTTGTAAAATACAGCATAGAACTCAAAATAAAATCACTATGTTGCATTTGATCTTCTATTCACTTCCTAAATTTAGAAGCCAACAAAATATTCCGGCAACTATCTCGCCGCCGCAAGTGGAACCACCTCGGCCAACGGCGTCGGCAGCGGACTAACCACCGGCGACGCCCGGCACACCGGACAAGTGGGGTGCCGCCGTAGCCAAGGATCCACGCACTTCGCATGAAACACATGACCGCACTCCGGCAACAGCCGCAACAACTCCTCGTCTCCATAGTCAGCCAAACACACCGAGCAGCCATCGTCGCCCGCCCGAGGATCCCGCCGCTTGGCTTCCGCAAAAGTCACCTTTTCCCAACTCTTGAGAGTGGCCTCATCGACCCCCGCCTCGATATCGTTTTCCGCTTCATCGTCGCCGTTGGGATCTGCTCGGCGGCGGCGGTGGGGCGGAGAAGAGGAGTCGGCGGCGGTGGAGAAGCGGGTGCAGAAGTATGACATGAGGGTGATGGTGGTGATGAGGAGGAGGATGCCGACCGAGATGCCGATACCGTAACCGAATTTTCCGATTTTTTCAGAGCTGAAAGCGGCGGCGGGGGAGTCGTCTGGGCTGAGGCCGGCGGTTGAAGCGCCGGAGTTGGACATTGGGGGAGGGAGGCGGAGGTCGGTAATCGGGGTTTTTATGTTTAGGTTTGGTTCGGTTGCTAGTTATAACTTTATTAGGCGGTGTTTGGCTGCTGCTTCGGATTTATGTTAAATAGATTAAATATATCTCAGAGTTAGCCGTTTGAGGGCAGTTTATATGTGCGGATCGTTTTTAAAAACTCGTGGTACTATTTGGATCTCATGTTTTGTCCGCTTATCCAAAAACACAATTATATATTTACACTAAATGGAGATCGCGGGTCAATCTGAGGACCATTTTATAGGAAAAACTGTTTATCCTAAAACGAACAAGCTGTCCCAAATGAACCTTTAATCAAATTTTAATAAGTCAGAATTTATGTCTTAACACAGAGACGGACAGCGAAGTGACAGAAAAGTTGGCTTTAAATTTTGATTTTTTGTTATGTTTGGTTGAATTTATGTTAAATTTATGACTAGTTATCAAACATACATTGGCAGTGTTTGGCTGAGATGTTGATTTACTTAAGTAGGATTTATCAAATTTGTGAAATCCTGCGAACTCAAGACGGAGATGGCGCAGGCGACCAACAACAGAGTAAATCAATTTCTATTTTTGTTCATATTTATTTTTTAATTCATTGATATTTTGTTAGGTTAAGATTTTAAATACTAGGAAGAACTGTATGTATTATTTTAATAATTATTATCGAAAGATTATAAATGAATTTAAAAAAATATTATTATAACATTCCTGCGGACTATTATAGCATTTTTATTTTTATTTTATTTTAAATAAAAGCTAATAAGCATTTTATTTGATTTTCAGTAATATTTTTTATGTCCTTGTGAAGTATTTAAAGCGCTGGTTATAGTTCAAGTTATGGCTTGTCCTGTCGGTATAAAAGAATAATATCTGTTAAAACAGCAAAGGGAGGATCTTATCCGATTATGAGAAGATAATATTATTAAAATTCGGTTATTTATCTTAAATTAAATAAAATATACTAATAAAGATTTTATGCGAATTTTATTCATGTTTCAATCACTTTTAAAAATAGAATTTGCATAATGTATCCTATCTAAATTATAAAATTAAGGGTCTGTTTGTGGCAGCTGCAGCTTATTGAATAATCTGCTGATAAGTTGATTTACAATAATCTGTCAATAAAATAGGTGTGGTGGTTATTATGAATTTTTATTTTTTATTTGGAAATGTCAGCCTGTAGCCACCAGAAAAATAGGTGCGGATTAGTGCGGTAATTATACAATGCAGTTTACCTTCAAACACATTAAAAGAAAAAAAAAAAAAAAACAAGAGTGTTGATATGTCATTGANGAAATAAAGATTTTATGCGAATTTTATTCATGCTTCAATCACTTTTAAAAATAGAATTTGCATAATGTATCCTACCTAAATTATAAAATTAAGGGTCTGTTTGTGGCAGCTGCAGCTTATTGAATAATTTGCTAATAAGCTGATTAAAAATAATCTGTTGATAAAATATGTGGGTTGACTATTATAAATTTTTATTTTTGTTTGAAAAAGTCAGACCTCAGCCGCCAGAAAAATAGGTCCGGACTAGTGCGGTAATTATACAATGCAGCTTACCTTCAAACGCATTAAAAGAAAAAAAAACAAGAGTGCTGATTTGTCATTGACATAATTTGAGATAGAGTAATCTAGGGCCCGTTTGGGGCAGCATATAAATGCGGGGTATTTTTGAAAATGACGCGATACCATTTGAATCGTGTGGTTTGTCTGCTTATCCGAAAACGCGGTAGCATTTTAATGTTAAACGCAGGCCGCGGGTCGAACCCTGTAGTCAACCCGCGGATCGTGTTTCTAGACAAACTATTTATCTTGAAACGCGAAAGCTGGCCAAACGCACCCGTAATCTAATTCAATGATGCATTTTTATTTTTTTGTAATTATACAATTTGCATCGGAGTTTTAAGCAAAAAAAAAAAAGAAATCTTATACTTTTCTTATTCCCCCCATTGATTCTTTCAATTGATAAATATGTAACTTGGGAATTTTTCTTAGGAGTTGAGTCGTAGTGGTAATTAAATAAAAAAAAATGTTTATTAGTATGTGCTTCAATTATGGGACTTCTAGTTGGTGGATCAATTTTGATGTATACGTAATATGTTTCTTTATTTTTTTCCTTTTTAACAATATCATGTCATATATATATATATATATATATATATATATATATATATATATATATATATATATANTTGGCTGCTGTTTCGGATTTATGTTAAATAGATTAAATTTATCTCAGAGTTAGCCGTTTGAGGGCAGTTTATAAGTGCGGACCGTTTTTAAAAACCCGCGGTACTATTTGAATCTTGTGTTTTGCTTGTTTATTTGAAAACAAAGTTACATATTTACACTAAATGTAGATCGCGGGACAATCTGAGGACCATTTTATAGGAAAAATTGTTTATCCTAAAATGCACAAGCTGCCCAAACGAACATTTAATCAAATTTTAATAAGTCAGAATTCATGTCTTAACACAGAGACGGCAGGGAAGTGACAGAAAAGTTGGCTTTAAATTTTGATTTTTTTTGTGTTTGGTTGAATTTATGTTAAATTTATAGTGCGAGCTCAAGACGAAGATGGCGCATGCGAGCAACAACGGAGTAAATCAATTTCTATTTCTGTTCATATTTATTTTTTAATTCATTGATATTTTGTTAGATTAGGATTTTAAATACTAGGAAGAACTGTATGTATTATTTTAATAATTATTATCTAAAGATTATTAATGAATTAAAAAATATATTATTATAACATTCCTGCGGACTATTATAGCATTTTTATTTTTATTTTATTTTAAATAAAAGCTAATAANGTAATGTAGGGCCCGTTTGGGGCAGCATATAAATGCAGGGTATTTTTGAAAATGACGCGATATCATTTGAATCGTGTGGTTTGTTTGCTTATCCGAAAACACGGTAGCATTTTAATGTTAAACGCAGGTGACGGGTCGAACCCTGTAGTCAACTCGCGGATCGTGTTTCTGAACAAACTGTTTATCTTGAAACGCGAAAGCTGCCCAAACGCACCCGTAATCTAATTCAATGATGCATTTTTTTTTTTTGTAATTATACAATTTGCATCGGAGTTTTAAGCAAAAAAAAAAAAAACCTTATTCCCCCATTGATTCTTTCAATTGATAAATATGTAACTTGGGAATTTTTCTTAGGAGTTGAGTCGTAGTGGTAATTAAATAAAAAAATATTTATTAGTATATGTCACATATATATGTTACATGTATGATTTGAGAGTATTAAAATTGGGGCATTTACATGCATATCACACAATTCTTATGTATTTACATATCTAAAATGTAAGCATTTATACCACCAATTCTTTCATATCACATAAAAGAAAAAAAAACTACTATTTTGATTTAAAAAAAGTGAAATGCACTTTGTCATGCATGAATAAATGGTATATATGTAAGAATTGAAGCTATATGTAAATACATAAGAATTGAGAGGTAGGTATGTAAAAGCATCCTTAAATATAACAATTGATTGGAAAGTCAACAGATGTTGATGTACCATATGGGGATCTATGCCCAAATGGCTTGTCTAAATCTCCTCTCAACTACCCAAGTCCTTATTTATTTATTTATTTATTAACAGTGCGGTTTGTTTAAGCTTTTAAAATTAGCTTTACTCACAAACTTCATTTTCATTTTGGTTCGGTCTGTGCGTTTCACAGACCCGGTCTAAAATATAGTTTTGGATTACTGTAGAATCGTAAACGCAATGTGAGCCCCTTCGCTATTCTGTCCCTGCCCCGTGCCCTTGCGTTCCTCCACCGGCACTGAGATGCAAGGCCTTGTGAATTTATTGGCTATTCTCTGGTCAATTTCTTATTACAGGCCTGTTGGGGGCAGTTTATAAGTGCGGAAAACGCCGTCTAATCGTTTAGTTTGCTCGTTTTTTAAAACGCTATCTGACGCGTTTGAGTTTTTTACATTAAACGCATGCTATGGGCTAACCCCCGCGGTCGACCTGCGGGTCGCATTTCAGGATAAGTTGTTTATACTGAAATGCACAAGCTGCCTCAAATAGACTTTACATCTCCTCATAAAAAAATTGCTTCAAAGGGAACTTTTTGGCTTCTTAAAAATTTTTTCTTGTGTGTATAATCATGATGAAAACAACAACTTTGGAGATTATGGTAAATGCATCTTATTGTAGTAAAGCTCCATTTTAACGGAAAAAACAATGTATTTCTATTCGGTTTTTTGGTTCACCATCGTATGGGATTGAAAAAAACATACGAAGCATTTCTTAGGTTTATCTGTGCCCTAGTGTTCTTCTGCTGGTTTTTCGGTTCGTATAGGAACATAATTCCAAAGGCCACTGCAAGGATTTGTTCTGGACATTATGTCAACATATAACATTTGCAGAACTGTGTTTTTCAAATAGATCAACAATTTCTGAATATGAGCTTTTCAATAATAGCTTGTGTGAAATAATTACATGTCTGATCCTTTTTAATCAGTCTCCTCCAATCGATTGGTTTCATGTCGTGCAGTCATTGAATATTTGGTAGATCATCTTATTGTCGGTCTGTCTTTTTCTCGAGTCATCTCTGAGTCAGTCAACTCTAGTTTAGCCAGCCTCCGGATAAGTTTGCTCTTGTTCAATTGCTCGATCAATTTTAATAATTGATTCAGGATTATTGTTACATAATCATTGATTTAATAACAAAGTGGTTAGGCATGTATTTTGTTTTCGTTTACTTTTGTTTTCTTTTTTTCCTTTCATTAATTGAATAAAATTTTGAATGTGATGCAACATTAAAGGGTAAGCATGCCAATAAAATGTTGTTGCTTAGTAGCCAAGTTGAGAGTTTCTTACATATTTCAATGATTACTTGTATATTTAGACCACAGTATTACTTATTTTATGGATTGACTTTAATATAATTAGCTTAAAATATGGGAGGTAGGTTAGATAGATATCCTATGACACCTTTGGAAGAGGCAAATCACAACCACGCTTTGGCTTGTCCATTTTTGTACATGTTTTATAAATTGTGACTGGTTAGTTGAGAATTTAAGTAATTTTGTAGTGTGAAAATAAAACAAATAAGTGATTAATGAAAGATAACTTAAAAGCGGAGATAAATGAATTCAAATAAATAAAAAAAATGACAAAATTAATCGGTCATTAAATAAAGCATCATCTAGAGACCGAGATAATATAACTCAAAGGTAGGACCAAAGCTATTTAAAAAGGTAATAGATGCCACTAGAGATGGTTGAATCAACCCTCCCTTAAAAGGTAAAAATAGCATGGCTTGATGGTGAAGATAAATATGGCATATGAAAATGATTAAAAACTATTGGATTAACTATCCCTTAAAGTTAACATAGTGCGTGAAGGATATACAAGTGATTATGGCAATTAGGGTGATTCTTTCTCATAGGATGGATATAACATAACCTAAAGGTAAAATGAGACAATACACCAAAGCCATAATTGGCATTGATGATAGCTAGTAAATCCTAATTTTGGCCATGGAAGTGAAATATAAATAGATTAAGTATTGCTAATGAATGGTAGTGAGAGAAGAAAAAAAACTCTTTAGAAAGAAGAGTTATTTGGATTTCAAGCCAGCTCAGCTCGAAATTAAATCGAGCTTGATACGGATCGAAATCGAAACGAGCTGGCTCACATTTGAGTTATTTGGATCAATCACAGATAGAAATTTGTTGGATCATATTGAAAAAAGATGGCCCAGATTGTGTTAATTTGGATGTGTTTCAACTTGAAATAGGCTCATAGCTCGTTAGATAAAAATAATTTGAACTGATCTGAAACTGATCTATATATCCTCGAAATTGACTTAAGAAAATTCAATTCATCATAATTGACTCATAGCCATCTCTCTTATTTCGATTCTATTGAGATTGTAGTGCATGATGCTATGTATGTAAATACATTAGAATTAAAATGAAATTTACATACATACCTCACAATACATGTGTTTACATTTGTAATATCTGAAAGTTTAGTATGTGCGTCATCGAACTTAAATAATTAACATTACTTCAAAACATACTAATTTTACAAGCTTTTTGAATGTCAAATGCACCTTTTTATGCATAGAGCGATAGCATCAACTTGTTATGAATGTGTGTGTGTGTGTGTGTGCGCGCGCGTGTCTATATATACACACACAACACACATACTTATAAAAGAATTGGCTGGGGCGTGAGTCCCCAACCCACTCTATGGGCTCAACCCATAGAGTGTGCAAATAATTTGAGTAACACTTGGCATAAGGTGACACTGCGCCACCAGAGGATTCGAACCAGGGATCTGAGGAGACTTATGACGTTTTAAAGAAGTTGTTCTACCAATAGACCACGGAACGCGCACTTATATATATATATATATATATATATATATATATATATATATATATATATATATATATATATATATATATATATATATATATATATATATATATA
>JXCR01043255.1:0-12841 GCA_002079205.1 Phalaenopsis hybrid cultivar
CTCCTCAAAATAGTAAAGTCCTCCTATCTTTTTAGCTCTCCCAATCATCATCCCCGACTTCTATTCCTGAAAAACACAAGATGATTCACAAAAAATTATACGGCAGTTAGAATCTTTTGAAAGTTTGCTGACGAATAGAAGATTGCATTTGAGTTTTGGAACATGGAGTATAGATTTAAGACATATACTCTTAAACAGGTTAATGTTTCCTTTTCCAGCAATGGATAAGAAACTACCGTCAGCAATACGAACTTTTTCATGGCCAGAATATGGGATGTATGAATGAAATAGATAGTGTAAATTTGTCATATGATCAGAAGCTCCTGAATCAATAATCTAAGGGTTTAGTTGTCTACCTACATGTACCATTGAGCAAGTTGGGGTACCAGTAGTCAAACTGGGGTTTAGCAGTTTCAGGAGTTGATCGATTTGCTCTTTGTTAAATGGGTTGATTTGTTCGGCAACAGCATTAGCAGTAGGTGGATTGCGCTTGTTTCTTGGCTTCTAGTCTGCAGGTTTACCGTGGAGGTACCAGCAGGTTTCTTTGGTGTGTCGTGGCTTGTTGCAATGATCACACCATACCCGTGGTTTCTCCTCATTCTTCTATGAATATGGAACAATCCACTTGCTGATATGAGCCTCTGATTAGAATGCCGAAGTCTCGGGTATGCTGGAAGGAATGGATTTCTTGTTGAGCATCACTCTTCGAGTTTCTTCGCAGCTTGCAGGATCTCGGCTTGCGGAAGCGAGCAGTGGTTGCGCAGGGACGAAGACTAAGGCTTTTTTTTCAGAATTTTATCCCCTGCTCTGATACCATAAAACCAGAAATTGAAGAGAAAATTTTATTTCTTCTTAATGATTCAATTCAAGGTGCATTTACATATAGGAGTCTCTCATAAGAAAACTAACTAAATAAATTCAAAGAAATTCCTATTACATTCCAAGACTAATTAAGCAAGATAAAAAATAAGGAAGGAGAATAATATCTGTAGAAAAGGAAAGACAATAAATATTGTAATTTGAATTTTGAATTTTGAATTTTGAATTAGATCCTTCAACACTTTCAAATTTCTTAAAATATCTTATTTAATATTTTAGAAAGTCCTCTAAGTATTTAAGAAAAAATCTAGGGTCCATTTTTAAATTTAACGAAAAAGTGTCACAAATTTGCACACTACTAAATACAGAACCAGAGTGCAAACTATGCATAATGTAGTATCATTTAAACTGTTAAAGGAGAAAGAAATGCTAGTGATGTGTAAATAAGACTCTTTCCTAGAAAAAAAAAAAGGATAAATGATGTATCAATCTATTTAGATTGGAAAATAAAAGTAAAATATGAAGAAACAAATTATACATTAGGAGCACCAGGGATGACTTTAGCTACAGCTTTCTTGCATGAGACCAACTCTTCCATCAGACTGTAATTAGTGTGCAGACCTAAAAATTTTAGCGTCCCATCAAAATTTACAAGGTAAATTGTATCAATCAAACAAAACAATATAAAGCAAACAAGAGACACCCACGTCCAGATGTGTCACATAGAACAACGCCATAACCTTGCTCCTTACCCTTCTTGACAGCCTGTGAAAGAACTATGCACAAAACAGCTTCAAAATACCACCAAGCATTTTTATGACATATACTAGTGAGAATATTTCCTCGGATATCAAATGGTATTATTTAATATGCATACAGACCTGATGGGGCTTTAGCCTTGTCACCCTCAGCCATGACTATCTCTGATCCAGTTCTCCCAGCCCATACTTCCAGCTGCTCGCTAGCAGCTGCTCTAAAGGTATCACCAGCAGCCATCAAGACCTGAGATAAAAAGAAAATTATGTTGGGTATGGCATATCGTAAAATAAAATATACACAAGAATCAGGTTGAGGGCACTGTAAAAGTTTTCTTCCTTTTTGCATGCAAACTGGCTTAAATGTGCAGCTGTTAAGTTCAAAAAAAATGTGCAACAATTTAGTTCTAAGGTATAATAGAAGTATAGAACAATCAATTTTCAATCTCACCTTTACTCCCTCATTCTGCAGTCTCCAAGCAAGCTTTCCTATGCAAGTAAATATGAATAGATCTATTACTCATTACTTCATTTGTATCTCCAAAAAAATAAACTTTAACAATTTGAAAAATCTCTACAAATATTAGTGCTGTTGGCAGTAGCAATATAGCAACATTGGAATTCAGAAATGTTGTTTCTTTACCATTTAAAAATCTCCTGCATGCACTAAAAGTTCATCTGCTACCAGACTTCAAAAAACAGAAAGCTTTAAAAAGAAAGAGAAGCTGCCATAGAAATAACAGATGCTTCCCAAACAGTGAAGCTCTGAAGATTTTACACACGCGTGCTCATTTTTTAGCTCAGTGTATTTTTTCATTAAAAGCAGGGATAAGCATGTGTCGGAAAGGTAGAAAGATGGAGAAGTATGGCATGGCAATTGTCATTGATATCAATCAAATCATCTAATTAAGGATTTTAACATTACAAACATCTCAAAGTGTGCATTTATAAAAAAAGGAACGTAAAGAGGCTGTTGGATTTTGTGAGGGATACTGGACGACACAAATAGATAAAGAAAAACCCACAATTTACAATTTTTGCTAATATTTTTTTTCAACAATTCCGTAACTAAGGAAACTTCATCGCCAATAAGTTCAACTAGATTCCATAAAACGTACCCCATGAAGCCCATAAATAAAAAATATGAAGAAATAACGGGGGGCAGAATTTGTGCTATCAGAATGCATTACCTAGAGAGGTAGTTTTTCCCCCTCCATTGACTCCAACTACCATAATTACAGCGGGCTTCCTGAAAAGACATCCTCCATCACAGCAAAAACACGGACAAAAAACCTTTATCTTTTCAGATCGACACAATACCTAAACCCTAGCTGCAGTTCTGTCTTGCCACCTTTTCCAGTCAAAAGATCAAGAACACTCCGCTTCAAAGCTTCCTAAACAAAGCCAAATTTCATAAAATAAAGACAATCGCTTGGAGAAAGAGCAGAAAACTCACTACCTTTATTTCATTTCCCGACTTAAGTATTCCGGCACGGATATCATTCTTGAGGCTATCGACAATCTTCATGGAAATCTTTGGCCCAAAATCTGATACCAGCAATGCCTACTAAAGAAAGGAATAAATTCAACTCTAAACCTAACCGCTTTCCGAGCTTGTCATTCGAAAAAAGAGAAGGAGAAGGGAGCAACCTCTTCAAGCTCATCGAGGACGCGATCAGTGTCGGCAAGATTCCAGTACAGGAGCAGCTCATCGATGACGGCGAGGTTCTCTCGAGTCTTCGAGAAGCCGGAGAATATCTTCTCCACGTCACTCTTGGCCTTTTCCTTTATAAGGCGACCAAGCCTAGTGAAGAAGCCGGTCCGTCCAGCAGAGCAATGAATCTGGGAGGCCGAGAAGCGGGAAGAGCGGCGTAGGTTCAAGACGGCGGTGATGCATGAAGGAGGAAAGTGAACGGCTGGACGAGAAGGGTAAGGAGAGGAGACGAGTGTGGCGAGCCGCGGGAGAACAGCGGTCATCGTCTCCCTCACTGGGTTTTTGGATAACACTGGCGGTTATCTTAAGAATAAGCTTCACTGCCTCAAGAAGATTAAAAGAAAATTTTAAGGGTGTGTTTGGGGGCAGCAGTATAATGGTTGTAGTTACCAGTAAAGCATTTCACGAATGTATCCTCTAGCTACGTGAATATTCAATGTGTCGTTTATTCCAAAGCAAATTCAGTCAGGCTAGTAACAAAGAGGCTGAGGAGCTAAAGATGTTATTCCTGAAGTTGCAACACGGTGTGCGAAACTGACCAATACGTTGACTCGATCTGCTTGAAAAGCGGAGGGGCAAATCTTGAGGGTATGATATGTACTCATATGCCTAAGGGTAAGGTCTACCTTTCCGGACTATAGTCTCACCTTGCTAAGCAGCTAAGGCAGCCTTGACTTTTGCATCTACTAAGGAGTGTAGATGTGGGTCAAAAAGTGTCTACTCATGGTGAGTGGCATCAGAGAAAGTAGCATGTACAAGACTTGCAAGTTCAGGCGACACAACGGGTGTCACAAAACATGTCTCTATCTGTGTAGGAGGTGAGACTACATTGGACCCAGCCCGATAGTCCTGTAACGTAGTGATCTGGGGAGTGAAGATGAATATCTTACTATGTAGAAAGGCGATAGTCTCCTCGAGAGTAGAACCCCTTGATCGATCACGGAGACATCTTTAACCTTTGCAGGCTCGTGATGATCAGCCCTGTTGAGATTAAGAGGTGGGGTGTCAGAGCTAGACCTTTGACCTCGAGTGGTCACAATCATAGCATGGCGAGTAGTAACCTTGAAATTCTGCAACTCCATGTCAAGAAGGTCATTCTCTAAGAGGTGATTGTCAGGAACGGTAGGAAGGTCCCCGAACAGGTCCTCCTCAAGATCTAACTCAGCCTTGTCGTCGGGGTCAACCCGAGGTAGCTCCAAGCTACGATCGACTAATGGGACAAACTTTCCCTGGGAACGGAACGATAGCCTCCATAACTGATGGTGAAACCATAAGAGGTAAGAGGTGCGACAGTGGGAACCTTCCAAACCCCCTTCCTCTTGGGCAGGTGATAGCCCTCTTCCAAGTATAGATGAGAGGAGGATCGATACCGCTTCCAGTGCACTCACACTCTGGGGGCTCACACAAGTATATGTTTCATATCAGTAATATCAGATTTTTTAGTCTGAAATGTTGATCCTTATGGGAAAGAGGGAATTAAACTTAAGAAAAAGTTATGGTCTACTAGTTTTGCTCTTAGCCTGGAATTGAGATTAGGTTAAAGTTCTACAAACTACTCGTACTGAATTGCAAACTATCTTAAATGTTAAATCCTACTTAAACTATTTGGATTGGAGAATACCAAGTTATAAAGTTGCCCTCTCGTGTAATGATTTGGGTGGAGCATAAGAAATATAAAGTGTTAATTGTAAATGTGACTAGTGACAAATAGGAACAACTCACTTCTTTATCATCTCCCAAGTGATAAAGAAGATTAGCTAAATGACTTTAATTCTTTAAATTTCATTTTGAATCCATCAAAGACTATTTCCCTAATATTTGTATCTCCCTACAAAGTACTTGCACCATACCTTATAGTTCAATGTGATCAACCTAGTTGATTCTATCATAGCTCTCCCGAGTCATTATGGATGACAACACATTTTAATGATTAACTAGCCTAGAATGAAAAGTAAATGAAATTTTTAAGGCTAATTATCACATTAAATATTTAGAAATAATTTTGACAACATTTTGCACTCATATACATCCTACTCGAACATCACAAGATAAGGTAAAGGGTACTACTCAGAAAGCATGAAAAGTAAACCACAAAGTTTCATTGAAAAAACAATGTAAATCTATTATTCGATATGTTTAAAGAAGTACAATAATAAAAAGACTCAAATACTTATCTTCTTCTCCTTTACAAAGCTCTGAAGATGCTTCACCCAAAGAAATCCTGATCTCTTCTGCTATCCGGACGTCTCTACTCTCTTTTACAACTTAATTTCTCACCAAATGACTAAGAAAAACCCATCCTACTCAACACTTCAACAACCCTCTAGTCCTTCTTTCTCTTCTCTTTATATAGCTTTCAAAACTCTTCCCTTAATCTCCCTTGGCCAGCTAATCTACTTCCCACGAATTGCAGAAGAACTACTCAAAACTGCCCCAGGCAGTTATCGGCGCTCAGGGGCTGGTGCCCAAGCGTCAGTCTCTCTATCTATAGGTTAAAGCTTGGGCTCCTTGGTGCCCATGGGTCTGGTGCCTAGACACCCAAGGTGCCAACCACTCTGGTTGTCAAGCTGAGACTGGTGTCTAGGTCCCCAGGGGATTAGCACGTCTAGGCGCTAGTAACCCATGAACTCCTTTACTCCAAGTCTCCTCCACACTGCTTCAAGTCTCCTTCATATTACTCCACATCCAACACCTATTGTATCTGCAATAAAAACATGAAAATACATTTATTTAAAGTGCAATTTCATCCATAAAAATGTGTAAAACTTATAGGAATTAAAGTGATATTTTATACACATCAAGTATCAGTGGAGGTGCACTCCGAATTTTGTCCAACTACCAAAAATAGTATGCACATAATATTTGCTCAAAGTAGGAGAACAATCAGCAAATTAATCTTTCTTTTTATTACTGTTAACAAAAGATGTTAAAACAAGAGATGTAGTCATGGCTATTATAGAAGTATCAATGAATGGAACATAACCTATCTTTGGCACATCCCAATCAATCTTTATATCTGAAGCTCCTTGGGACTCTTGGACAAACTTGACAATTTGCACCACGGAGCATAAGTACCCCAGTCTTGCAAATGATCGATGGGTGGACCTCGGTCTCCTACTATGAGGGCATTACAAGTAAGGAACGGAAAGGAGCTGCTCCATGACCTGCTTAGATGTCTCCGAGATCTAGAACAGGACCCTTCCCCTATAGGGAGGAGACTTCCCCGACAATCTTCTTTATCAGAAGACTCATGGCAAAATGGTTAACCTGGACAGCGAGCCTAAGAAAGTCATGTCTTGAGATTGTGTGCATCTCCCTGTAATCCTGGCAGGAACGTGTCTACGTATCCAGAAAGGACAGCAAACTGATCCTTGACCAAGGGATTTGAAGATCGTACCTGGGACGAAACCAGAATAATATGGAATCCTGCAATTGGGATTGTAACAACCTGTTCAGGGTCCTCTGGGCCCTTTTACCAAATATGGTAGCGGGATTCACCTTAGAGAGACCCGAGACAACAGGGTCCGAGGTCGCATCAGAGATAGAAGTGACAACTATGGTACCGTCAAAAGAGTCATTTACCATAGGCAAGGAAATCCATGAAAACATGGAGGAACGACCTAAGAAAAGACATATGGGCGCTATTGCACATCATTGTCGAATGTCGGCTTCTTCTTCGAGAATGGGTGGGTGTGACACGAGTCACCACAATGGGAGTAGCTCGATATGCATGACTCTCTTTTTTAGGGGGAGGGCACAGAGCAGAGGCCTCAGCGGGGTGGGATTATTGATGGTAATCTGGATAGGGTCCTCGAAGGAACTGAAACTTATGACACCCTTGGGAGCACAAAAAATGCTTGAAGAAAAGAAACAGGGTTCCCTTTGTTAGAAGAGATCATGACCACCTTCTCGCTCGTCGCGTTTGTCAAGCAAAAAGAAACTATGATCACAAACATAGAAAGGTCAAGAAATCAATCAAAAAGGTACAACGACATAGGTGTACACGACAGCACAATAGCCAAAATGTCGAGTGTAAAAGGAAGGACATAATAACATCAAGGTGCTGACCATAGCAACTAATGCGTGGATCCAAAGTCTATGGTCTAAAAAGACAAAGATAATGATGCTAAAAAGAAAAAAAATCTAGGTCACTATAAATTCAAGTAGAACCTCTAAAGTGGATAGAAAGTACATTTTCCAGTGGGTCCACCAATTTGCAAATTTAGTAGGATACGCAGAACAAGCAAACACAACTCTTGTAAGGAAGAGAGAGTCTCAAACCCCAGCAATGTCGCCGGTTTATTTCTGATTTTTTTTTTATTTTTTTATTTTCTAAGGAGTCACCAGCTTGTCTATCATCCTATACTTCTCTTTCTTGAGTGAATCTCTCTTCCATATCATATGAATGATGTGAAGAAGAGAGAAATCAAAAAAAAGTAGGGACATACAACAAAGGGATAAACATGAGAAAGAAATACATGGAGAGTCAGCATGCAATAAACTTCAAGTGATTGATCAATTGTGTTCACCCAAACAAGATCGACGAGAACACCTTGAACCAAATATCTATGAAAGAATGACTATGTAAACTACACAAAACCAGATATTCAAGTGTGTTTGCTTGTTCTAGAATCAGGGTCACTCTAAATGAGACATGTCCCACCTGCTTAATTACATCTTAGGGGATGCTCAAGAATACTATCGATCAAAAGAGTCGTGTTTGCATGTAAAGTAACGACTAGCAAGGGATGTAAAAAGGGATGATTATCTCATAGGAGCATCCCGATGCCTACTGAGCTCTCGCTAAACCATAGGGCTGAGAGTGAATTTGTCACATCTCAAATGGGTAGTGGCTCATCAGTGACCAAGACCTATGAAATAACCAACTCATCTGGTAGGAAACATACCACCTCTTCGAGGTTGAACTGGGTCGTAATGGCAAAGGAAAAATTAGTGTATGCCAAATGGGCAGTGACTTATCAATTAAGTGAGGCTCATCAAATCACATCAATAAAGGGTCAAAGTGCAACAAGACTCAAAGGCGGTAGCAAAGGAAAGGAAGATTGACCTTAATCGGATAGAGATAGATGGGTTAGAAGTTCATGGATCCTTCATCCCAAGTTATATTGACCTCAAGTATACCCAGTCATGAAGGTAGTCGGCCCAACACAACCAGAGACGCCCTTGACAGAAATTCATGAATTACATCATCCAAGGAGACCTCGGTAGCCCTAAGGTCAAGAGAAAGAAAATCTAATCCTATGCCCCGATGTAGGTAGGAAGAGTAGAGGTGAGACTTTTATCTGACAAAGTGATGAGGATGTCGTTGGAGTGAAAAAGAAAAGAGAGGTCCAGCTACAAAGCTGAAAGCACTCTCAACAAATGACTTGCCTCCATCTAGATCGGGGAAGCCTTTAACACCCTAATCATGCTAGATAACTACCTAAGTATAAAACTTATGATTGGTTAATCGGGTTGAAGAAACACATGGACTTCTTTTCAAAACATGCAGAATGATGCAGTTATCTATTCAAGTTCTAAGCATGGAGGTCATATTAGTATGACAGGGGATATAGCCATGCAATGTGACTCATTTAAAATTTGGCTCGAAAGCCATGCAAGAAATTAATAGAAAATTTTGAAGATTCTAAATATTTTGAGCCTAATTTTCAATTAGTCTCAAAATTTTATTTTTAAAATTTTATAGAAATTTTAGAATTTAAGGTCCTTAGAGAACCTAAGGGATTCACACAGTTCCCAAACAAAACCACAAGATAAAAAGGGCAAAACTAATTTTAAGCACACAAGCATGAAAGAAAAATAATAAAGCAAAACAAGTAAAAATAATAAAAGATCGGGTGTCGCTGGCTCGTCAACATATCTTAGAAACTGAAAAAGGTGGTCAGGCACCACGTAAGTACATACCTAGTTCTAATTCTATACATAAATGAGATTTAGAATTAAAGTGCAGGACACGAGCACGTAGCTCTAGGTCTCCGTCACGTGGTTCTACCGCCTGACACCTCTGAAACCCATGTCCGTACCCTATTTGTGATTTAAGCCTCTTCCTAGGACTCTAAAAAGTACATAGAAAAAGTAAATAAAGGACTCGATCTGCATGAAAATAAGGTTAGCAGAAAAAACTACTTACATGTAACACATATAAGTCATGCGTGATTGGAGGAGCTTAGCGACACCTACAGAAAGGTTAGTCATAATCATTACTTGCTCCTCCTTATTACACGTGTGAGTGTGTATTTTACATGTGACTCACTACAAGTAGACCAACCTAATATAGTACTACACACATCTCAAAATTGGTAAGCATGCAAGCACACCAAAAGAACAAAAGGTGATGTCTGACTATGACAACCAAACCAACAAAGAACTATAGTCAGGACATCAAAACTAACTACATAACATCCTAGTCCTTAGCCTAGTACACCATCTAATATAGTGTTCTAACACAACATCTAAATGATCGCAGAGGTATGCCAGAATACTAGCATATATTTTGACAGGGTCGCTATCTCTGACTCTGTCCTAAGAATCCATGGAATCTAGCATTTATTTTGACTAGATTCAAGTTTTATAGAAACTTTTAAAATGTTGGCCTTACATATGGTCTAAGGTAGAGATGTAAGTAATTTTACAAATGTATATAAATAATGAGTAAGCAGATGAACCTAACAAATTCTAGTACATTTTACTCAACCCAATCACATTATTTTGTACTTCTAGTCAGTGTAAATATAAAAAATTATAAAAAATTCCTCTCTAATTCCTTGATAGTTTAATGTGATCCAAAAGAAGAGGGAATTTGGTCTATACTCTCTTTAAAATACTGTATTTTTTTGGAAAGTACTAATGTTGATGATGAGAATAACACAAATATATTCTAGTAAAGCAAAGCTATAAAAATTGTGTAAGTATAACAGCCTAAGACATTGCCGATTTTACAATATTTGACTCATTGTCCTTTGCCCATGCTTATGCAATTAAGTCACATGCAAAATAAATGATGTTGCTGCACCTTCACTTCATGTAAGTGGAGAAGTTGATCCTAACACCGCTCTTTCCTTGGGAGAATTATATCACTAACATTAATTGTGGAAGAGTACAATTTTAATTCTTTTTATAAAAACTACTTCAAAAAAATCAATATAAGATCAATACAAGAGTGAAAATGCAAAGTTAGAATGATCCTATAAGCTAATTTAAAATTACATGAAGTTTTTTTAGCATAGTGAATCAAATAACAAAAATGGGATCACCATGGTATTGTAAGCTCTCTTATTTTCTCCAAAAACTATTTTTAATGGAATCACTAGAATTATTTTAGTATGTTGATGGTTTGGTGGCTAAGGTTGAGAGAGCCATTACCTTTATGGTTAAAGCATTGTAGCCATTATTAGGGTATTTCACCTTTTATGTTTATATAGATAAAATATGAGTTCAAATTAAGGATTCCCTTTTGCCATGATTTTGAACTAGCAATTTTTCAATTTTACCCAAAATATTTGGCCAAATCACTTTATTTTTTGTTGTTAGTATTTCTTAAGATGAGTTATTCGGTGAAAAAAAAATTTATTTCTTATATTTAAGTTCTTGTGTGCTCTAAAAATTTTATTGAGACACATAAAATGAGTAGTTGAGACTCATAAAATATTATGGATGCCTAGTAATAATTGAATTTTATAAAAATATTTTTGTGATGAAGCATACAAAATGGGCTTTGGTGACCTTCTTTCTATTTAAGGATACCCATTAAGCTTAGTTGGGGCCAAAAAAGAATATTAACTTTCAAAATTTTATTTTAAGGTATTCACTAACTATTTCTAAGAAATCAATTTAGTTTGCCAATAATAAAATATTATAAATATTTATCAAAATAATATAATTATTTCAATCATAATTCATTCAGTCTATTGAGATTGATGATGTTATGCTTTTGCTAATTTAGAATTCAATGCATTCATTATCAACAATTGTAGATAATAACAAAAAGAAAACTAAAGGAGAACTTTATGTTTAAAAGATAAACAAAGAATGAAACTCATAATAAGAGTCTTGAATCTTATTTGAACACTAGAATCCAAAGCATAAACCACATTCATACCATAGTAACTATTACAATAATATTAAAATCATGTTCAAACTTTGTTCTCACCATACTTGAATTACAACTTAGCTTGTTTAGCCTTTATTAAAAAATTGCTCGAATAATGTTTGAAATTTGAACAAGGTTCGATTATGGTTAGAGCATATTTCGAGAAAGGTTTGAATAGGGTTCATAAAAGTTCAATTCATATTGAGCATGATTTCAGTATAACTTGTACAAGTTTCAAACATTTTTAAACAATATCTAAATATGGTTAAAACAAGTCTCAATATAGTTTAAACATGGTTCAAACCGAATTTGAATATGATTCAAACTTAACTTCAATATGATTCTATTATAGTTTGAGCCTTCTTGTTTTATGCTTATAATCCTAAAAGAAAATTTTTTATTTGATGTGCTCAACTTTGTATATAGATGACAACTCTAGTCATATTAATAAAGAAGAATGGCATCACTCATGTTACATACAAAGGTGGCAGTGAAATGTAAGAAATTATTCAACAAATTAAAGCATTTGATANTAGCCTTAATTCTTGTGTTCATCCTTCGGGATAGATACAGGATTTGAGGTAAAGCGTTCTTTCATTTAAACTATGAAAATTATGGGTCAATTCTTGCGTTCATCCTTCGGGATAGATACATGATTTGAGATAAAGAGCTCTTTCATCTAAACTATGAAAATTATGGAGTCCGGGATAGATACAGGATTTGAGGTAAAGTGCTCTTTCATTTAAACTATGAAAATTATGGAGTCAGTTTGACTTCATCTTTTTCAAAACTAAATTTTTAAACGTCCTTCCGAAGCGGGCAACGAGATTGATACAAGATTTGAGGTAAAGCGCTCTTTCATTTAAACTATGAAAATTATGGGGTCAGTTTGACTTGGATTTGAGATAAAGTGCTCTTTCATCTAAACTATGAAAATTATGGGGTCAGTTTGACTTCCATGATTTGAGGTAAAACACTCTTTCATCTAAACTATGAAAATTATGGGGTCAGTTTGACTTCATTTTTTTTCAAAATTAAAATTTTTTTTAATGTCCTTCCGAAGCGGGCAACGGGATTTCAATTCTTTTTTCAACGTCCTTCCGAAGCGGGCAACGGGATTTCAATTCCGATGACCGACAGCTTCTTGATTTGAGGTAAAGCGCTCTTTTATTTAAACTATGAAAATTATGGGGTCAGTTTGACTTCATCTTCAAAATTAAATTTTTTTTTTAAAATGTCCTTCCGAAGCGGGCAACGGGATTTCAATTCCGATGACCCGGGATAGATACATGATTTGAGATAAAGTGCTCTTTCATTTAAACTATGAAAATTATGGGGTCAGTTTGACTTCATCTTTTTCAATTAAATTATTTTTTTTTTAAAAACGTCCTTCCGAAGCGGGCAACGGGATTTCAATTCCGATGACCGACAGCTTCTTAGATT
>JXCR01043255.1:40651-57058 GCA_002079205.1 Phalaenopsis hybrid cultivar
CGCTGCTACGGCTCCTCTCCTCTGGACAGAGCCACAGAAGTCCTGTCTACTCTCCTTTTTATAGCGTTTCGTTTTTTTTGCCTTATGCTTGACTTGCAAAACTTCTCTTTGCTAGTGATGGAGCTTTCTTCTTCTTTAATTGAACCTGACAAAAACTCCTTGCCCACGTGGTGGGTAATACTCAGGGGGAGACGACGGTTGTCTTCCTTTCAGGTTATAAGGAGCATCGTGATAGTACAGGTGAATGTCCCTTTATTAAGAACGCAAACAGAAAAAATGAGAAAACACTCTTTTTCTTCACGTCAGAAATCTCAACGCTGACTGACAAATTCAAATTTGCTCTTATTGAAAAATTTCAGTGAGGACACTCACCTATGGAAATTATCAGAAAATGTTTTGATGACTTCAAATTAATGGGAAAATGGAAAGTGAGACTCATGGATGGGAGACATGTATTGATTCAGTTAATCATCCCTGATGACTACACTCGGATTTTCTCCAAAAAAATATCTTAACATCGTTGGTAAAAAACCTGTGAAGCTACTCAACTGGTCTCCTAATTTGACCCAAATCATGAAACTTTCACTGGACCAGTATGGTTTAGTTTATCTGGTCTCAAACTACATTTTTTTTATCATCAGATTCTCTACTCTATTGGGGTCATCTTTAGGGATCCTTTGAAGCTATATCTGCCTACTTTCAATCTAATCAGACCCTCGGTGGCCAGAATACTTGTGGAAAGGGGTATTATATTACCTGATCTTACTGCAGTCTGGCTGGGCACAATCTATAATGGTTATTGGCAACAAATCGTCATGGAGCACTGACCCCCATATTGTACCCACTATAAGATGGTTGGTCACGTCCTTGATAAATGTCACAAGCTTCATCCAAATTTGAAATCTAAGTTTCAAGTGAATAAGGATGAGTCTAAAGCCACTGCTCTGGATATTTTAGTTTCACTTGGGGAGGATATTACCAGACAGGAGGTGTCTGTTGCCCTTGAGGACCCCCCAAATGACACTGTTGTTACTGTTACTGAGAGTGATGTGATGCTGACACCTTCAAATCATATAAAAAATAATACTGATGGACTATTGCCTACAAATGATAATGTTCAGACTGATAATCTGGAGAGCCTTGTAGCTCCACTTCTTCAGGAAGTATCCGATGTAGAGGCAACTCATACTTCACATATACTAGAATCTATTGTGGATACTACGGTTGATATTCCTTCTGCTTCAGCTCTACCACCCCTTCAGACTGATTCTTCAGATGAGGAATGACAGTTCTATTCCAGGAGGAAGAAGAATGGAAATTGACTCCAGCTCGGGAACATATTAGATGATACATTGGTTACTACTGGCAATGACGATCATCTTACCAGCTTATTAGCTTGCTGCTTCCCTAGAACTAGAGGCAGAGGCAAAACCAAATTGAGTCTCTCTCTAGCCACTCGATTCCATGTATTTCGACACTGTTAGACTTTTTATTTAAATATCTAATGTATTTTTTCTAATTTTGGAACAATTTGTGATTTTTGTGTGGGCAAGGATCCATGCTTGGGCCCTCCCACACATTGTATCTGTATTTTTTTTTCTATTTAATATATTAGCCTTTTTAGGCTTTCAATATATATATATGTATATATATGTATATATATATATGTATATATATGTATATATATATATATATATATATNTTACTTCAATTTGTTCTATACTAAGGGTGCGTTTGTTTTGACTTTTCGGACCACATTTGCATGTTTGTTAGCAACCTTCTGCGGGAACGACATGGTGAAGGTGCTGTAGAAATTTGGATTTTCGTAAAGCCAAAAAGAGGCCGCATCCCGAGGTTTGGAAAATCTCATTCCAAAAATATCCCATGGAATTTAGGTCATTTACATGAATACCACTAAATTCTTTTTTTATTACATGCACACACGCGCACACACAAATATGTTTATATGTATATATGTGTGTGTGTGTATATATATATATATCTATATCTATGTATGTATGTATATATAGTCAACGACACTTGCTCGCCGATCGATTCTCACCCATAGCGGCTCCCTCGCTGCTCGATCCTCACCCATAGCGGCTCGCGTAGCAAATCTCGTCTCCTCCTGTTCACCTCCTTCACACGACTGGACAACCCTAATAGCGGCTTGCAACTACGACTCCTCTCCTCTTTAACAGAGCCACAAAACTCCTGTCTACTCGCCTTTTTATAGCGGTTCATCTTTTTTTGCCTTCTGCCTGACTTGCAGGACTTCTCTTTGCTGGTGATGGAGCTTTCTTCTTCTTTGGTTTAATCTAACAAAAACTCCTTAGTCCACGTGGTGGGTAATCCTCAGGGGGAGACGACAGTTGTCTCCCTTTCAAGTTATAAGGAGCATCGTGATGGTACAGGTGAATGTCCCTTCATTAAGAACGCAAACAGAAAAAATGGGAAGACAACACTCTTTGTCTCCACGTCAGAAATTTCAACGCTGACTGACAAATTCAAATTTGCTCTTATTGAAAAATTTCTGTGAGGATATCCACCTGTGGAAATTATCAGAAAATGTTTTGATGACTTCAAACTAATGAGAAAGTAGAAAGTGAGGCCACTCGGATTTTCTCCAGAAAATATCTTAACATCGCTGGTAAACCTGTGAAGCTACTCAAGTGGTCTCCTGATTTTGACTCAAATCATGAAACTTCCACTGGACCAGTATGGTTTAGTTTATCTGGTCTCAAACTACATTTTTTTATCATCAGGTTCTCTACTCTATTGGGGTCATCCTTGGCAATCCTTTGAAGCTATACCTGCCTACTTTCAACCTAACTAGACCCTCGGTGGCCAAAATACTTGTGGAAAGAGATATTATATTACCTAATCTTACTGCAGTTTGGTTGGGCACAACCTATAATGGTTATTGGCAACAAATCGTCATGGAGCACAGACCCCCATATTGTACCCACTATAAGATTTTTGGTCATGTCCTTGATAAATGTCACAAGTTTCATCCAAATTTGAAATCTAAGGTTCAAGTGAATAAGGATGAGTCTAAACCCACTGCTCTGGATATTTTAGTTTCACTTGGGGAGGATACTACCAGGCAGGAGGTGTCTGTTGCCCCTGAGGACCCCCCCAAATGACGTTGCTGTTACTGTTACTGAGAGTGATGTGATGCCGACACCTTCAAATCATATAAAAAATAATACTGATGGACTATTGCCTACAAATGATAATGTTCAGACTGATAATCTGGAGAGCCTTGTAGCTCCACTTCTTCAGGAAGTATCCGATGTAGAGGCAACTCATACTTCACATATACTAGAATCTATTGTGGATACTACGGTTGATATTCCTTCTGCTTCAGCTCTACCACCCCTTCAAACTGATTCTTCAGATGAGGAATGACAGGTCTATTCCAGGAGGAAGAAGAATGGAAACTAACTCCAGCTCGGGAACATATTAGATGATACATTGGTTACTACTAGCAATGACGATCATCTTACCAGCTTATTAACTTGCTCCTTCCCTAGAACTAGAGGCAGAGGCAAAACCAAATTGGGTCTCTTTAGCCACTTGATTCCATGTATTTCGACACTGTTAGGTTTTTTATTTAAGTATCTAATGAATTTTTTCTGTTTTTTCTAGTTTTGGAACAATTTGTGATTTTTGTGTGGGCAGGGATCCATGCTTGGGCCCTCCCACACATTGTATCTGTATCTTTCTTTCTATTTAATATATTAGCCTTTTTGGGCTTNTAAGGATCAAGGGGTGGGTTAGAGTATTAGTAGAAGGGGCAACTGGGGTGATAAGGGTGGTGACGATTGAAGTTCTGAGCAATCTGCGGTTGGACCTGGGAACATGAAATAACTGGTTGGCAATGGATGTGGAGGTAAAGAAAAGTATTCAGAGTTCATCAAAATTATTCAAACTGCATACATGCCGCTTGTGAAAGATCAATGATATGAAACCCGAACTAGATAAGGCTAGAGAGAATAATCTCTATCGCATAAAACCAAGCCAAACTTATCCCAACAACAAAAAGGATTTATTTAAACGTCTCATTGCAAAAGAAATCCTAATTAGTAGCCTAGTAAGGTAAAATAAGTCCCCGAGGGGGTCGCAACCAAGGGGCTAAAGGTACTGAACCAATCCAACAAGTGGATCGATACTCCCAATTTTTAATCTTCTTTCTTGTGGGATGTCTCTGCATCCCACGTCCATCTGAACGATGCCCGAGTCATTCTTTCCAAGTGGGAAGGACACTACCTTCATCATTAGAAACATCTATGTCCTCATAATATGACAAAAGATTGGCAACATTAAAGGTAGTAGAATTATTTTAGCATAAGGAAACTTTGTTTTATATGTATTGTTATTATTTTTCTTGACAATCATGAATGGGTCAATAGCTCCTGGCTTGAGTTTCCCAAAAGAATTTGCAAGAAACTTTTCCTTCAATTTGTTCTATACTAAGGGTGCGTTTGTTTTGACTTTTCGGACCACGTTTGCATGTTTGTTAGCAACCTTCTGCGGGAACGACATGGTGAAGGTGCTGTAGAAATTTGGATTTTCGTAANCGCATGTTTGTTAGCAACCTTCTGCAGGAACGACATGGTGAAGGTGCTGTAGAAATTTGAATTTTCGTAAAGCCGAAAAGAGGCATCTCGAGGTTTGAAAAATCTCATTCCAAAAAGATCCCATGGAATTTAGGCCATTTACATGCATACCACTAAATTCTTTTTTTATTACACGCACACACGTGCACACACTGATATGTTTATATGTATATATGTATGTATACATATATATACATATATATGTATGTATATATATATATATATATATATATGTATGTATATATATATATATATATANTGCATACCACTAAATTCTTTTTTTATTACATGCACGCGCGCACACACAGATATGTTTATATGCATATATATATATATAGTCGACGACGCTCGCTCGCCGATCGATTCTCACCCGTAGCAGCTCGCTCGCTGCTTGATCCTCACCCATATCGGCTCGCGTAACAAATCTCGTCTCCTCCGGTTCACCTCCTTCGCACGACTGGACAACCCTAATAGCGGCTCGCAGCTACGACTCCTCTCCTCTCAACAGAGCCACAGAACTCCTGTCTACTCGCCTTTTTATAGCGGTTCATCTTTTTTGCCTTCTGCCTGACTTGCAGGACTTCTCTTTGCTGGTGATGGAGCTTTCTTCTTCTTTGATTGAACCTGACAAAAACTCCTTTGTCCACGTGGTGGGTAATCCTCAGGGGGAGATGACAGTTGTCTTCCTTTCAAGTTATAAGGAGCATCGTGATGGTACATGTGAATGTCCCTTCATTAAGAACGCAAACAGAAAAAATGGGAAGACAACACTCTTTGTCTCCACGTCAGAAATTTCAACGCTGACTGACAAATTTAAATTTGCTCTTATTGAAAAATTTCTGTGAGGATACCCACCTATGGAAATTATCAGAAAATGTTTTGATGACTTCAAACTAATGGGAAAGTGGAAAGTGAGGCTCATGGATGAGAGACATGTATTGATTCAGTTAATTGTCCCTAAGGACTACACTCGGATTTTCTCCAGAAAATATCTTAACATCGCTGGTAAACCTGTGAAGCTACTTAATTGGTCTCCTGATTTTGACTCAAATCATGAAACTTCCATTGGACCAGTATGGTTTAGTTTATCTGGTCTCAAACTACATTTTTTTTATCATCAGGTTTTCTACTCTATTGGGGTCATCCTTGGGGATCCTTTGAAGCTATATCTGCCTACTTTCAACCTAACTAGACCCTCGGTGGCCAGAATACTTGTGGAAAGAGATATTATATTACCTGATTTTACTGCAGTCTGGCTGGGCACAACCTATAATGGTTATTGACAACAAATCGCCATGGAGCACAAACCCCCATATTGTATCCACTATAAGATTTTTGGTCATGTCCTTGATAAATGTCACAAGTTTCATCCAAATTTGAAATCTAAGGTTCAAGTGAATAAGGATGAGTCTAAACCCACTGCTCTGGATATTTTAGTTTCACTTGGGGAGGATACTACCAGGCAGGAGGTGTCTGTTGCCCCTGAGGACCCCCCCAAATGAAGCTGTTGTTACTGTTACTAAGAGTGATGTGATGCCGACACCTTTAAATCATATAAAAAATAATACTGATGGACTATTGCCTACAAATGATAATGTTCAGACTGATAATCTGGAGAGCCTTGTAGCTTCACTTCTTCAGGAAGTATCCGACGTAGAGACAACTCATACTTCACATATACTAGAATCTATTGTGGATACTACGGTTGATATTCCTTCTGCTTCAGCTCTACCACCCCTTCAGACTGATTCTTCAGATGATGAATGACAGGTCTATTCCAGGAGGAAGAAGAAGAATGAAAACTAACTCCAGCTCGGGAACATATTAGATGATACATTGGTTACTACTGACAATAACGATCATCTTACCAGCTTATTAGCTTGCTCCTTCTCTAGAACTAGAGGCAGGGGCAAAACCAAATTGGGTCTCTCTAGCCACTTGATTCCGTTTCGACACTGTTAGGTTTTTTATTTAAGTATCTAATGAATTTTTTTTGTTTTTTCTAGTTTTGGAACAATTTGTGATTTTTGTGTGAGCAGGGATCCATGCTTTGACCCTCCCACACATTGTATCTGTATCTTTTGTTCTATTTCATATATTAGCCTTTTTGGGCTTTCAATATATATATATATATATATATATATATATATATATATATAGACATGGAGCCACACAATAAATAATTAGATCAAAATTTTATATTTGTCCCAAACGCGCCTTAAGTCATCTTTCATAAAAGTCTTGATCTTCATGGGATTGTTTGCCTTTTTTGCTATTTACATTTTGCTTAGTAATTTTATTTCTTTCTTGCGAATGTAGGGTCTGAATATCTCTAACTCCAATCTCTGTATCCATGCTAACTTCAATTGCTGATAATATTGGCTCTAACTCGAAGGATGTGAAAGGGTTTTATTCGTACAATCTCAAAGAGAGAATATGAAATGTTAACTGACTAGTGGATTGCTTGTAGGCAAATTCAAGCTGTGGAAGCACCAAATTTCAGTGCCTACCTCCAAAAAATATGAGATTTCCAAGTTGTGATTTTCCACTTTCATTTGTCAATCTATCTTAGGGTGTACTATTTAACAAAACTGAAGCTTTGTATCTAACTTATTCTATAGTCCTCTAAAAGTGACTCATAAACTTCACATTCTTATTTGAATTTTGAAGTGATGATCCTAGAGACACCATGAGGATGGACAATTACCTTGAAATATAAGTCAATAATGTGTAAAGCATCCATTGTGTCATGGTATAAAGTGTTCCATTTTTAGGAAGTAATCTATTACTACCATAACTGAATCATTACTTTGTTGAGTCCATGGGAGGCCAACAATGAAGTCTATGATCACATTCACCTAAGGTAATTTTAGAAAAGGTAGCGGTGTATAGAGAGTCATATTTTACTCCTGATTCTTTGCTAGATGACATCCTAACTTGCCTGTCATGTATCTCAATATCCCGTATCAATCTAGTCTAGTAGAAATTCTGTCACCAAGTAAAAAGACTTATCTCTGCCGAAGTATTTGTTATGCCTCCTTTGTGACATTCTTATAAGATACTTTCTTCGAGTGAACTCTTATAAATACACAACCTTTTTTAGTACTACAAACAACCATCTAATCTGTAAACTGCTCATATGGTATATTTTGGCAGTGAGCCTAAATCTTCTTAAAATTCTCTTCAATAGCATATGTATGTTTTAACCCTTCAAATCCAACTACCAAAGCAGAATGCGATGCACAAAGCTTTATTATTTGCTTTAAAACATAAAGCGTAGTGTGAAGCGACGCTTTTATTAACCAAATCACTGATAGATTATATAAAACTATTAATGTATAAATACATTCATTAGAACTTACAAACTATAATATATAATGTATAGTTTGATATGAAATAAAAAAGAACGTGGTATAATACTTAATTGAAGGCCGACATTGAAGGTGAACCTATAAATTACAATTTTGAAAATTTCTAATAGCTTTCTGCAATAATTAAAAACATAAAAATTGGAGAAAAACCTGCAAATTAACTTAGACGATACAAAGCACGCCTCAACAAAGCGAAGCTTTCATCACGCACTTTGCCTCGCTTTTTTGTGAAGCGCTCTCTTCAAAATATTGCCTTTCACTACATGGTAGTAAGAAGCAAGTAACGAAAGCTCAAGGTATCTTTTATTTTGTTCTAACACTGCTTTATGCTCGAGCACAAAATAGAACGAAAATCGGAACTATATCTAGGCGACATATCTATCTTGTAGTTTGCTTCGGCTATTTAGGAATCTTAGGGCTTCATGATCGCTGTATTGAACTCATTTGGCAACAGATAGTAACTTTAGTTAGTGAGAGCTGTCACAATAACATAAAATTTATTATTGTAGGTAGAGTATTTTCTTCTAGAATCATTTAACTTTTCATCGAAGAAAGTAATCAGGTGCTCTCCTTGGCTCAACATAGCTCCAATTTTCACATTGAAGGTGTCACACTTCTCTTCGAATACCTGATTAAAATCTGGAAGAGCTAGAACTGGAGCTTGAAAGCTAGCATGTGCGTTATCTAACTAAGTGAATTTATTTAACTTTAAATATATGTCAAATGTGACTATAGAACTGAAATTGATAAATCTTTTATAAAAATTTTATTCAACGAAACTAGCGTACCTGAGTGAACGACTGTATATTGCGCTAGTCCTCAATCACCTTGACTTTCACTATATCCATCTCAATATTGGTCATTGAAATTATATATACTCTAGGAAGCATGTCTACAGTGACATCAACTGACACTTCTTTGGGTAGCCATACAACTTCTCTATCCAAACAAATTAATACACCTAATGCAAGTGTTGCAAATGTTCATCCTTTGATCGTCTGTGCAATAATATGTCGTCAAATTACATAACCACAAATTTCTAAATGAAATCTTAAAAAACTTAATTCATCAGCCTCTTAAAGGTAATCGGGGTGTTGGACGGGTCAAAGGCACGACTGTCCATCTATATAGTCCATTCTGCATCTTGAATGTGGTCTTCCACGCATTCTGGGGCCTTCAAATTTGGTGATATACATTGTGCAGATAATCTGAGAAAAATTGTTAGCCCTATGCAACTGATTTATAAAGTTATCTAACCTTGGAATGGAGAACCAGTACTTAATGATAATCTTGTTCAATGCACTACTATCAATGCACATGAATTGATGCTCTATTCCCCAAGCCATCAGATTCTTGATCTACTATTGAAACTCTTCATACTATGTTGGTCGCACTCGGTAGGTTGGTCGGTTGGAGCGTACTGATCCTAGGATGTGATCTATTGAGTCCTAAATCTCTCGTATGGGTGATAATTCAAGTGGTAGGCTGTAAGTCAGAATATGTTGAAATTCTTCCAATAAAGTTTGTATTGCCTCAAGTTTCGGTTCCCCAATCTCATTATCCTCCAACATCGCCAAGATTGGTCTCACTGGCATTTCTCTCATAACTTATATAAATGTAGCATGATGTATTATGGATCCCAACTTTCTTAGCACTCATTATTGTTGACTCCATTAAAGACAAAAATAGAATGCACTTTTCATCCTTGATAAATGAGTATGTGTTAGTGTATCCACCATGAAATGTACCTTTGTGTTAGTGTATCCACCATGAAATGTACCTTTGGCATACTATTATGGTTGGATCAAAAGAACGTGATATACATCCATAGGCACTACATCAATTTCTGATGAAGACTTGTTAAATTTTTTTTTTCTTTCTATTCTTGAGGGTTGTGTACAACAACCTCAACTACACAAGCTGGGTGGCCCTACCCCCATCCTTAGTAGCCTATGAGGTAGAAGCTCTACGTAGGGTTTTGAAGCCAAGCTTTTCTAGCAATAGGGCCTAGGGGTCGATATGATGTTTGGTTTAGGTGGGGAGGTCGTCCTACTTATATTCACCTATAGGGATTAGTGTGTGAGATCGCGATCCACAAAATCATGGGACTTACCCTCGAAACATAGTATGTCTTAAGAGGGGGAGAACTATCTACAGTCCTAGGGACGTGTTGTGAGTCAAGCTTTGAAGATGAGGCCTTTCGGCGAAGCCATGCCAATTTTGGGCTACTGAAACTTGCAATTGATGAGGATTTGGAAAACCTGTTGTTATCACACTGCTTACCTTCCAAAGGTGCCTAAAGGACGGGTTAGATGCATCGAATGTGCATTCCCCATCAACAGGGGATAAGAGGCAGCCTTCTTGAGGACATCATGACATATAGACAACACCATCGAGGCCATGGAAGGCAACTTGATTGGAAGTCAGAGAATCCATAGTACCTGTAGCGGNCCAATATGATGTTTGGTTTAGGTGGGGAGGTCGTCCTACTTATATTCACCTATAGGGATTAGTGCACAAAAGCATGGGACTTACCCTCGAAACATAGTATGTCTTAAGAGGGGGAGAACTACCTACAGTCCTAAGGACGTGTTGTGAGTCAAGCTTTGAAGATGAGGCCTTTCGGCGAAGCCATGCCAATTTTGGGCTACTGAAACTTGTAATTGATGAGGATTTGGAAAACGTGTTGTTATCACACTGCTTACCTTCCAAAGGTGCTTAAAGGACGGGTCAGATGCATCGAATGTGCATTCCCCATCAATAGAGGATAAGAGGCAGCCTTCTTGAGGACATCATGACGTATAGACAACACCATCGAGGCCATGGAAGGCAACTTGATTGGAAGTCAGAGAATCCATAGTACCTGTAGCGGCTTCTTATTCATCATTTCTTAAAGCAAGGGTAAAGGATCTCTTTTCTACAACGGAAAAAAAAATGGAGCAGATTTGACTCGACACAACTTAATGATCATCCATTACCAATTCTCTATATCTGCCCATTCTCAACTTCTTTCAAATATCATACTTTGACTTAAGAAAAAGCGTTGAAAGAAGACGATAGTTTTGATAAGATTCTCTTGCGGGTTTAACGAGATTTTCCTGATAGGGCATATTACATGGCAAGATAAGATGGCCTAAGCTGGCTAATCTACTAAGAGGCCTAGCTTGTATACCACTGTTTAAGGCATCTAGTCTCAATACTTTAGGAGGAGTTTCTAGGGCTTNATGGAGCAGATTTGACTTGACACAACTTAATGATTCATCCATTACCAATTCTCTATGTTTACCCATTCTCAACTTCTTTCAAATATCATACTTTGACTTGAGAAAAAGTGTTGAAAGAAGACGATAGTTTTGATAAGATTCTCTTGCGGGTTTAACGAGATTTTCCTAATAGGGCATATTACCTGGTAAGATAAGATGGCCTAACCTGGCTAATCTAATAAGAGGCCTAGCTTGTATACCACTGTTTAAGGCATCTAGTCTCAATACTTTAGGAGGAGTTTCTAGGGCTTAAGGTTGGGAAGAAGGGTATCAATCTTGGTAATAATATTTAAGTAGTTTCTATTTATACCATTCTATCCTGTTCGGTTCATACTAAGATGTTTGTCTAGCAGGAGAGAGTCTCCCAGAGGTGACAATAATGTCTTTGAGGAGTGCCCCTAAATGTGAAGCCTCTCTCTTTTCGCAATATAAGTTGAGTTACTTTTATGACAATTCATTTTGAGTTCCTTGGGTGGTAGTAGGAAGACTGGCTTTGAAGATAAAGAGAACTAGAAAGGGTCTATCCTACACAACTGACTTTAGTTGATTCCGTAGATGTTGGACTCGCCTTGATGCATCACCGTGACCCAAAAAAGCTCTACCCCTGCTTTGTTGATTGCTACTATTTGACTATTTCAATGAAGGCCTTGAACGGGGGGTTAAAATATCATCACATGGCAGTAGATGAGAAGAGCCATTACTAAACTGTCGAACTACAATAGATCAAATGATATGTTATGTTTTCATTCTTTTTGAAACAATTTGGAAGCCACACTATTAATTTTTTTTTAAGAGCATGTTGGGCATGAGGGCTATCCTAATTTATCTACAAACTCGTCTCTTATTACAAAAAGTGGATTTGTCCAAGGTAGTGTCTGACTTCACACTTCTAAATGGTCTCGCTGCCTTAATCTTGTGACTCAGTGGGTTTACACAAGAAGGAATATCATTGCTCTCCGCCTAAACAGTCAAACCTTTTTTTTCCCAGCAACCAACTTTCTCTTAGTCTACTATTTTTTTGTAGGAAAAACTTAGTCTAATTTCACGGACTAACTTTCTCCAAGTCACCCATACGACTTTAGTGCTCTTATTTAACACTAAATCAGCCTAATCCTCACAACGCTTGGACTTGTGAACACAAAACACTCCAAGAAGAGTAGGGAGAAGTATTGGAGAAAGGAACACTTCACTAAGAAAGAACAATTATAACTCTTGAAAGCTTGAATGCTTTTTTACGTGATTAAAAAAGAGGGGATGAGCTCTTATTTATAGCCTCCTCCAAACCCAAGGGAACATTCTAGAAGACANATAGCTCCAATTTTCATATTGAAGGTGTCACACTTCTCTTCGAATACTTGATTAAAATATGGAAGAGCTAGAACTGGAGCTTGAAAGCTAGCATGTGCGTTATCTAACTAAGTGAATTTATTTAACTTTAAATATATGTCAAATGTGAATTTAGAACTGAAATTGATAAATCTCTTATAAAAATTTTAGTCAATGAAACTAGCGTACCTGAGTGAACGGCTGTATATTGCGCTAGTCCTCAATCACCTTGACTTTCACTATATTCATCTCAATATTGGTCATTGAAATTATATATATTCTAGGAAGCATGTCTACAGTGATATCAACTGATTTGGGTAGCCATACAACTTCTCTATCCAAACAATTTAATACACCTATTGCAAGTGTTGCAAATGTTCATCCTCTGATCGTCTGTGCAATAATATGTCGTCCATTCTGCATCTTGAATGTGGTCTTCCACGCATTCTGGGGCCTTCAAATTTTGTGATATACATTGTGCAGATATATCTGAGAAAAAATGTTAGCCCTATGCAACTGATTTATAAAGTTATCTAATCTTGGAATGGAGAACCAGTACTTAATGATAATCTTGTTCAATGCTCTACTATCAATGCACATGAATTGATGCTCTATTCCCCAGGCCATGAGATTCTTGATCTACTATTGAAACTCTTCATATTATGTTGGTCGCACTCGGTAGGTTGGTCGGTTGGAGCGTACTAATCCTAGGATGAGATCTATAACCTCCTAAATCTCTCGTATGGGTGATAATTCAAGTGGTAAGCTGTAAGTCAGAATATGTTGAAATTCTTCCGATAAAGTTTGTATTGCCTCAAGTATTGGTTCCCCAATCTCATTATCCTCCAACATCGCCAAGATTGGTCTCACTGGCATTTCTCTCATAACCTATAGAAATGTAGCATGATGTACTATGGATCCCAACTTTCTTAGCACTCATTATTGTTGACTCCATTAAAGACAAAAGTAGAATGCACTTTCTATCCTTGATAAATGAGTATGTGTTAGTGTATCCACCATGAAGTGTACCTTTGGCATACTTTTATGGTTGGATCAAAAGAACGTGATATACATCCATAGGCACTACATCAATTTCTGATGAAGACTTGTTAAATTTTTTTTTTCTTTCTATTCTTGAGGGTTGTGTACAACAACCTCAACTACACAAGCTGGGTGGCCCTACCCCCATCCTTAGTAGCCTATGAGGTAGAAGCTCTACGTACGGTTTTGAAGCCAAGCTTTTCTAGCAATAGGGTCTAGCGGTCGATATGATGTTTGGTTTAGGTGGGGAGGTCGTCCTACTTATATTCACCTATAGGGATTAGTGCGTGAGATCGTGATCCACAAAAGCATGGGACTTACCCTCGAAACATAGTATGTCGTAAGAGGGGGAGAACTACCTACAGTCCTAGGGATGTGTTGTGAGTCAAGCTTTGAAGATGAGGCCTTTCGGCGAAGCCATGCCAATTTTGGGCTACTGAAACTTGCAATTGATGAGTATTTTGAAAACGTGTTGTTATCACACTGCTTACCTTCCAAAGGTGCCTAAAGGACGGGTCAGATGCATTGAATGTGCATTCCCTATCAACAGGGGATAAGAGGCAGCCTTCTTGAGGACATCATGACGTATAGACAACACCATCGAGGCCATGGAAGGCAACTTGATTGGAAGCCAGAGAATCCATAGTACTTGTAGCGGGCTTCCTATTCATCATTTCTTAAAGCAAGGGTAAAGGATCTCTTTTCTACAGTGGAAAAAAACAATGGAGCAGATTTGACTCGACACAACTTAATGATTCATCCATTACCAATTCTCTATGTTTACCCATTCTCAACTTCTTTCAAATATCATANCGAATATCCTTCTCGAAAACGATGACCGATAGCATTTTGACTTCATGTTTGTTAATCATCGTTATCGGTACTAAGCAAGCTTGATTCTCTTCCATGATGCACATGCTATTTGCAAAAGACATTGTGGGAAGGCTCTTGCTTGATCCAAGAAGTTCATCCCTAAAACTATACAAAAATCATCCATTGGAATGATAGAGAAGTCTAAAGTATCTGACCATGTTCCAATATTGGCCTTTACTCCTCTGACTATTTTGTGGACTGACCTAGCTGCTAAATTGACGATCTTGATGGAGTCTCCTCCTTCAGTTATTTGCAAACCTAACATTTTTTCTTCTTCCACGGAGATGAAGTTGTGAGAAGCGCCCGTATCCATCATTGCCTTAGTGGTCTTCTCTCCTATTATCATTTTTGCAAAGAGTAACCCCTTTGTTTAGGGTTTTGTTGGGTCTTGCGTCTCATTCAACAGTTGTATAGATTCAACTTGTGTTGCCATATCACTTACCTCTTCCTCTTGATGAATTGCAAGGAGAGAGTTCAAAGCCTTCTTTTGAGGACAATCTCTCGCCCAATAAGATCCTTCACAAAGGAAACATTTGTTATGTGATTTGGTTGTCATTTCTAGGCTTCCATTTGTCTTTCGCCTTGGATGTAGTCGATTCGTGACGAGTCTCCTCCTTATGTTGATTCTTGTCTTCCCTATCTTTGACATGGACACCCTTCTTATCTTTTGGCTTTGCAGACTTTTTTGTATAGTCGATCAAGCTTTCTGTAATGACAATGAAAGTAGTGAGATCTTATGCTCCACGCCTCCTAAGCTCTGTCTTCGCCCATCGTTGGCGTCTATCCATGAAGTTGAATAAAGCATTCTTGTCTGACATGTGGGCAATTTCAAGAACCAGGCTAGTAAACTTTGTAATATATTCCCGAATCGAACGCTCTTGCTTGAGCCTTTGCAATCGGGCTTTAGCCTCATCCTCCACGTTCTCAAGGTAGAATTGTCTCTTTAGCTCTCTCTTGAAGTTATTGAGGATAGATATGGTGCACATACCTTTCTCAATATCTCCACGTCTTTTTCTCCACCATAGCATAGCATTGTCCAAGAGATAAAGAGCTACAAATTGAATTCTTGCATCTTCTTCAGTGATCCCCATTGCTCCGAAATATTGTTGAAGTCTTCACAAGAAGTTATCAACTTTGTGTCAAGAGCTCCTCCAAGGCTCTCTAGTTTTAGAACTTCGGTCCTCTTGGCTTTGAGAGTATGGTGACTGGTGGGTGTCACTAGTGGTGACCTCTTCCATAGCGAAATCCCCAAGCATTTCCTTTAAACTAGCACTTATATCGCTCATCTCCTCTTCATGGGCTCTTTGTACTTCTGGGAGCTCCCCTATCAATTCCTCCCACATCTTAGCCATTTGGTTTTTTAAGGATTCCTCTAATTGGAGCATCATACCTCTGATCGTTGAATGGATGGTGATGTCCTCCTCCTCGAGTCCATACCCTTTTGACCAAGATTTTCTATCCCGGCCTCTATGCCATTCATCGCATCCTTCACCCGACCAAGGCGTGAATCAAAGCATGCATGATCTCCTTGGACCTTCCATGTGGCTTGGATGCAGTTGGATCTCTTTGATCCTGACGACCTCGTTCTTATTGAAATGTTTCCACATTAGTGTCTTCAAACTTTATTACGTGCTCTTTAACGCTTTTTGTCATACCTTCAAAACCAATGTTCTGATACCAACTGTCATGGACTTTCTCCAAGTCACTTGTTTGACTTTAGCGCTCTTTTTTGATACTAAATCAGTCTAATCCTCACAACGCTTGGACTTGCGAACACAAACCACTCTAAGAAGAGTAGGGAGAAGTATTGGAGAAAAGAACATTTCACTAAGTAAAAACAATTATAACTCTTGAAAGCTTGGATGCTTTTTTAGTTGATTACAAATGAAGGGGGGGGGGGGGCTTTTATTT
>JXCR01043255.1:57897-86843 GCA_002079205.1 Phalaenopsis hybrid cultivar
CTTCTTTTGAGGACAATCTCTCGCCCAATAAGATCCTTCACAAAGGAAACATTTGTTATGTGATTTGGTTGTCATTTCTAGGCTTCCATTTGTCTTTCGCCTTGGATGTAGTCGATTCGTGACGAGTCTCCTCCTTATGTTGATTCTTGTCTTCCCTATCTTTGACATGGACACCCTTTTTATCTTTTGGCTTTGTAGACTCTTTTGTATAGTCGACCAAGCTTTCTGTAATGACGATGAAAGTAGCGAGATCTTATGCTCCACGCTTCCTAAGCTCTGTCTTCACCCATCTTTGGCATCTATCCATGAAGTTGAATAAAACATTCTTGTCTGACATGTGGGCAATTTAAAGAACCAGGCTAGTAAACTTTGTAATATATTCCCGAATCGAACGCTCTTGCTTGAGCCTTTGCAATCGGACTTTAGCCTCATCCTCCACGTTCTCAAGGTAGAATTGTCTCTTTAGCTCTCTCTTGAAGATAGATATGGTGCACATACCTTTCACAATATCTCCACGCCTTCTTCTCCACCATAGCATATCATTGTCCAAGAGATAAAGAGCTGCAAATTGAATGCTTGCATCTTCCTCAGTGATCCCCATCGCTCTGAAATATTGTTGAAGTCTTCACAAGAAGTTATCAACTTTGTGTCAAGATCTCCTCCAAGACTCTCTAGTTTTAGAACTTTGGTCCTCTTGGCTTCGAGAGTATGGTGGCTGGTGGGTGTCGCTAGTGGTGGCCTCTTCCATACCGAAATCCCCAAGCATTTCCTTCAAACTAGCACTTATATCGCTCATCTCCTCTTCATGGGCTCTTTGTACTTCTGGGAGCTCCCCTATCAATTCTTCCCACATCTTAGCCATTTGGTTTTTTTAAGGATTCCTCCAATTGGAGCACCATACCTCTGATCGTTGAATGGATGGTGATGTCCTCCTCCTCGAGTCCATAACCTTTTGGCCAAGATTTTCTATCCCGACTTCTATGCCATTCATCGCATCCTTCACCCGACCAAGGCGTGAATCAAAGCATGCATGATCTCCTTAGGCCTTCCATGTGGCTTGGATGCAGTTGTATCTCTTTGATCCTGACAACCTCATTCTTATTGAGATGTTTCCACATTAGTGGCTTCAAACTCTATTACGTGCTCTTTAACGGTTTTTGTCATACCTTCAAAACCAATGTTCTGATACCAACTGTCACGGACTTTTTCAAAGTCATTTGTGTGGCTTTAGCGCTCTTATTTAATACTAAATCAGTCTAATCCTCACAACGCTTGGACTTGCGAGCACAAACCACTCTAAGAAGAGTAGATAAAAGTATTGGAGAAAGGAACATTTCACTAAGTAAAAACAATTATAACTCTTAAAAGCTTGGATGTTTTTTTAGTTGATTACAAATGAGGGGAGGGGCTCTTATTTATAGCATCCTCCAAGCCCAATGGAACATTCTAGAATACATTAGATTATTCTAGTTTCTAGAGTATTTTATACTCCTCTCTCTTATATATATAATGGCCCTAGAACTTTCTAGGCTGCTCTCTAGTTTTCCTTGGAGCTTTTCTATTTAGCATTCTCCGGAATGTGGTAGAATCTTCTAGAGTCTCATGGATGCANGCCTTCCATGTGGCTTGGATGTAGTTGGATCTCTTTGATCCTGACAACCTCGTTCTTATTGAGATGTTTCCAAATTAGTGGCTTCAAACTCTATTACGTGCTCTTTAACGGTTTTTGTCATACCTTCAAAACCATGTTCTGATACCAATTGTCACGGACTTTCTTCAAGTCACTTGTGTGGCTTTAGCGCTCTTATTTAATATTAAATCAGTCTAATCCTCACAACGCTTGGACTTGCGAGCACAAACCACTCTAAGAAGAGTAGGGAAAAGTATTGGAGAAAGGAACATTTCACTAAGTAAAAACAATTATAACTCTTGAATGCTTGGATGTTTTTTTAGTTGATTACAAATGAGGGGAGGGGCTCTTATTTATAGCATCCTCCAAGCCCAATGGAACATTCTAGAATACATTAGATTATTCTAGTTTCTAGAGTGTTTTACACTCCTCTCTCTTATATAGATAATGGCCTTAGAACTTTCTAGGTTGCTCTCGAGTTTTCCTTAGAGCTTTTCTATTTAGCATTCTCCGGAATGTGGTAGAATCTTCTAGAGTCTCATGGATGCATCTCTATATTCNCTAGTTTCTAGAGTGTTTTACACTCCTCTCTCTTATATATATAATGGCCCTAGAACTTTCTAGGTTGCTCTCGAGTTTTCCTTGGAGCTTTTCTATTTAGCATTCTCCGGAATGTGGTAGAATCTTCTAGAGTCTCATGGATGCATTTCTATATTCCGACATTCTCTATAATCTTCCATCCCATGAGTGTCTTGTTAATTTCTAGAATATGGCGGAGCATGACATTAAGCTTCAATTTACATTCATCATATTTTCAAATGGAAAGACTTATTAAAAATTTTCAATCCATACCAGTAACTTGGTACGATTTCTAGTCATTTGAACTAAAGCATGGCACTAACTTCTTATTTATTGCATTTCCATTTCAGCAGTCGTCACTAGTTGCGAAGGCAGTTGGTTTGGGGGTAGGGTACATTGGTACAATACTAAAGGTCCTTGAACCTTCGAGCAGGTTTTTTTTTGGGCAGCTATTCACCATTGTATCTCGCTAATAATGCCTCCTATGTTTTCATTGTTGAGATCTATTTTCCCCTCAGAAATTTCTTGGGTAATCAGCTCTCATGCTGCAAATAGCCAAGCATTCCGTGTCTTGTCACTTCCTTTCCTCGTGGGGCTATAAGTACACTAGTACATGAATTAAGGGTTGAAGGAAGAGGCCAGGCGTTGGCGATATAACAACTGAATTGACAGATTACGGAGCGATTTGTATTCCTCCTACTAGGTTGAGCTTTTTCTAAGATTGGAGCTACAAAACTAGTGGCCATTAGGGAGAACTGTGATTCAGAAGCAAGCAACTCCTAAGCTTCAAATTTAGGTGGAGCTTTGACTTATTATAAGATAATAAGTAGTGGCTATGGTCGAAGTTAGAGAAAAAATAGAGGAGATGCCATAGTCATAGACCATTGACTATTTATCCCAGCAAAGTCCTCTCCGTCAAAGGGACTCATTATATTTTACCTTATACTTTTTAAATTGTAGCATTTATTAAATTTTTAATTTTACAAGATGACTTCGTTTTTAATAACAAAACTATTATGATGCATTGTATGATTAGATGCAAATAAATTTGATGTTTTATTGATGGCTTGTTACTAGATATTTAACCGCTTGCACTCTTTTTATATAAAGATGCAATATTTGAGATAAAACTTAATTGTTAATGAAATAATTGAAGTAATCCATGAAGTTTAACTAGGGATTGGAACACATACAATTAATTAGCTATTATATTTTAATTAATTAGTTTATATATATATATATCTGTGTGTGTGTCCCTTTAGTGTGAGTCCCTCGGGTCGGGGGTTTGATCCCTGCGTATGATCGAATTGCACATCTTTCTGAAAGGGGGGTCCACCCCTCGCTTAGATTTTGGGGTTGATCGACGATCAAACTTTTTTTTAAATATATATACTTCACATACATTGAAACCTATCGCTGTGACAACTGCTGTCTTTCCTTCTACTGCGATCTAATATCTAATCAGACCGAAGATCACATGAGTCTGTCTTCAGATGAAGAATGACAAGTTTACACTTCTCGGCGGAAGAAGAAAGCTGAGGGCACACTCCAACTTGGAAACTTAGTGGATGATACTTTGGTTACTCCTGTCAATGACACTACACTTCAAAGTTTGTTTTCTGGCTCCGCTCCTAAAACTAGAGGAAGAGTCAGGACTAAACTGACTCTTTCCTAGCTACTTGCTTGTTTTTTGCATGTTTTAAATCTTTTTTTAAGTCTATCTGTAGCTTTTTGTTAGGGTAATACTGTACTTGGTATCGTATGGGTAGGGTGTCTCTATTAGGCCTTCTCATACAACATTTTTGTATCTTTTCTATTTCAATAAAATCAGCCCTCGAGCTTTTCATATATATATATATATATATATATATATATATATATATATATATATATAAAGGAGCATAAAATAGTGATAACTTTTCCAAGAATTATGTTCACACTTGTATTACACTCTATGGAATTTGACATCCTACTAGTACTCAAGAAATTGAAATAGATTTAGTATTAAGCTTCTTTTTTTTTCTTTTATTGTGAAACTTAAACTGAATCAAGAATAAAACTACGCCACTATACAATCTAACATAATGCTAGGGAATAGGAGCTTTCTCTTTTTTAGCCATTGCCTTTGTCATGTTGTTAACCATGGAAATAATAAAATAAAATAAATCAACTAATGAAAATAAAACAAATAAATTGTGCATAGATCATTGTGAATCAACATGAAGATTTCTATCACCTTATCTAAAAAGATCTGTCTGGCTAAGAATGATTGTTTCTACAGTGGCCTGCTCATGTTATACTGCTCTAATCTCTTCTCTCGTTTCTTTTTATGTTATTGATAATGATGGAAGTTTTATGTTGTGTTTTGTTAGATATATCGAGCTGTAACAAGTGCCCATATCAAGTATTGTGCTATTAAGATGAGAACAATAACTTGTGACTGCCGGCAGAATTGGTAATTTGGAGGTTAANTGAGTTCCTTGGGTGGTATTAGGAAGACTGGCTTTGAAGATAAAGAGAACTAGAAAGGGTCTATGCTACACAACTGACTTTAGTTGATTCCGTAGATGTTGAACTGGCCTTGATGCATCACCGTGACCCAAAAAAACTCTACCCCTGCTTTGTTGATTTCTACTATTTGACTATTTCAATGAAGGCCTTGAACGGGGGGTTAAAATATCTTCACATGGCGGTAGATGAGAAGAGCCCTTACTAAACTGTCGAACTACAATAGATCAAATGATATGTCATGTTTTCATTTTTTTTGAAAACATTTTGGAAGCCACAATATTAATTTTTTTTTAAGAGCATGTTGGGCATGAGGGCTATCCTAATTTATCTATAAACTCGTCTCTTATTACAAAAAGTGGATTTGTCCAAGGTAGTGTCTAACTTCACACTTCTAAATGGTCTCGCTGCCTTGATCTTGTGACTCAGTGGGTTTACACAAGAAGGAATATCATTGTTCTGCGCCTAAATAGTCAAACCTCTTTTTTCCCAGTAACCAACTTTCTCTTAGTCTACTACTTTTTTTTGTAGGAAAAACTTAGTCTAATTTCACGGACTTTCTCCAAGTCACCCATGCGGCTTTAGTGTTCTTCTTTAACACTAAATCAACCTAATCCTCACAACGCTTGGACTTGTGAGCAGAAAACACTCCAAAAAGAGTAGGGAGAAGTATTGGAGAAAGGAACACTTCACTAAGAAAGAACAATTATAACTCTTGAAAGCTTGAAAGCTTGAATGTTTTTTTACGTTATTAAAAAAGAGGGGATGAGCTCTTATTTATAGCCTCCTCCAAGCCCAAGGGAACATTCTAGAATACATTAAATTATTCTAGTTTCTAGAGAATTCTACTCTCCTCTCTTATGTACATACATAGCCCTAGAACTTTCTAGGTTACTCTTGAGTTTTCCTTGGAGCTTTTCCATTTAGCATTCTCCGGAATGTGGTGGAATTTTCTAGAGTCTCATGGATATCTCTATATTATGGCATTCTCTAGAGTCTTCTATCCCATGAGGGCCTTGCCAATTTCTAGAATATAGCAGAGTATAACAGTCTCCCCCACTTAAGCTCANGCGGCTTTAGTGCTCTTATTTAACACTAAATCAGCCTAATCCTCACAACGCTTGGACTTGCGAACACAAAACACTCCAAGAAGAGTAGGGAGAAGTATTTGAGAAATGAACACTTCACTAAGAAAGAACAATTATAACTCTTGAAAGCTTGGAAGCTTGAATGCGTGATTAAAAAAGAGGGGATGAGCTCTTATTTATAGCCTCCTCCAAACCCAAGGGAACATTCTAGAAGACATTAGATTATTCTAGTTTCTAGAGAATTCTACACTCCTCTCTTATGTACATACATAGCCCTAGAACTTTCTAGGTTACTCTTGAGTTTTCCTTGGAGCTTTTCCATTTAGCATTCTCGGGAATGTGGTGGAATTTTCTAGAGTCTCATGGATATCTCTATATTCTGGCATTCTCTAGAGCCTTCTATCCCATGAGGGCCTTGCCAATTTCTAGAATATAGCAGAGTATAACAGTCTCCCCCACTTAAGCTCANTCGGAATGTGGTGGAATTTTCTAGAGTCTCATGAATATCTCTATATTCTGGCATTCTCTAGAGCCTTCTATCCCATGAGGGCTTTGCCAATTTCTAGAATATAGCAGAGTATAACAGTCTCCCCCACTTAAGCTCACAATGCTCTCGTTGCGGCTTCCTCTTGGCACTCAAAACCGCTTCTTTTGTTTGCTCTCGACAAACTTGGGTTCTTCCTTTATGGCTGGCAAGTTCATCCTTGGCTCCAGCCTAATCCATTGATCTTTTCCTTTTCTTGGTGGTAGATCCTCCACCACTTCCCTTGGCATGCCTCCTCGAGGCTTCTCTTCTCCATCCGAGTCATGAAGAACAACCAAGTTTCTCNTGGCAAACTTGGGTTCTTCCTTTTTGGCTGGCAAGTCCATCCTTGGCTCCAGCCTAATCCATTGATCTTTTCCTTTTCTTGGTGGTAGATCCTCTACCACTTCCCTTGGCATGCCTCCTCGAGGCTTCTCTTCTCCATCCGAGTCATGAAGAACAACCAAGTTTCTCCCCTTGTTTTGTGGAATATCCTTCTCGAATTGGATGACCGATAGCATTTTGACTTCATGCTTGTTAGTCCTCGTTATCGGTACTAAGCAATCTTGATTCTCTTCCATGATGCACATATTATTTGCAAAAGACATTGTGGGAAGGCTCTTGCTTGATCCATGAAGCTCATCCCTAAAACTATACAAAAATCATCCATTGGAATGATAGATAAGTCTAAAGTACCTGACCATGTTCAAANGCTTGATTCTCTTCCATGATGCACATACTATTTGCAAAAGACATTGTGGGAAGGCTTTTGCTTGATCCAAGAAGTTCATCCCTAAAACTATACAAAAATCATCCATTGGAATGATAGATAAGTCTAAAGTACCTGACCATGTTCAAATATTGGCCTTTACTCCTCTGACTTTTTTGTGGATTGACCTAGCTGCTAAATTGATGACCTTGATGGAGCCTCCTCCTTCAGTTATTCGCAAACCTAACATCTTTTCTTCTTCCACGGAGATGAAGTTGTGAGAAGCGTCCGTATCCATCATTGCCTTAGTGGTCTTCTCTCCTATTATCATCTCTGCAAAGAGTAAACCCCTTTGTTTAGGGTTTTGTTGGGGCTTGCGTCTCATTCAACAGTTGTATAGATTCAACTTGTGTTGTCATATCACTTACCTCTTCCTCTTAATGAATTGCAAAGAGAGAGTTCAAAGCCTTCTTTTGAGGACAATCTCTCGCCCAATAAGGTCCTTCACAAAGGAAACATTTGTTATGTGATCTGGTTGTCATTTCTAGGCTTCCATTTGTCTTTTGCCTTGGATGTAGTCGATTCGTGACGATTCTCCTCCTTATGTTGATTCTTGTCTTCCCTATCTTTGACATGGACACCCTTCTTATCTTTTGGCTTTGTAGACTCTTTTGTATAGTCGACCAAACTTTCTGTAATGACGATGAAAGTAGCGAGATCTTATGCTCCACGCCTCCTAAGCTCTGTCTTCGCCCATCGTTGGCGCATATCCATGAAGTTGAATAAAACATTCTTGTCTGACATGTGGGCAATTTAAAGAACCAGGCTAGTAAACTTTGTAATATATTCCCGAATCGAACGCTCTTGCTTGAGCCTTTGCAATCGGGCCTTAGCCTCATCCTCCACGTTCTCAAGGTAGAATTGTCTCTTTAGCTCTCTATTGAAGTTATTGAAGATAGATATGGCGCACATACCTTTCTCAATATCTCCACGCCTTCTTCTCCACCATAGCATAGCATTGTCCAAGAGATAAAGAGCTACAAATTGAATTCTTGCATCTTCTTCAGTGATCCCCATTGCTCCGAAATATTGTTGAAGTCTTCACAAGAAGTTATCAACTTTGTGTCAAGAGCTCCTCCAAGACTCTCTAGTTTTAGAACTTCGGTCCTCTTGGCTTCGAGAGTATGGTGGCTGGTGCGTGTCGCTAGTGGTGGCCTCTTCCGTACCGAAATTCCCAAGCATTTCCTTCAAACTAGCACTTATATCGCTCATCTCCTCTTCATGGGCTCTTTGTACTTCTGGGAGCTCCCCTATCAATTCTTCCCACAACTTAGCCATTTGGTTTTTTTAAGGATTCCTCCAATTGGAGCATCATATCTCTGATCGTTGAATGGATGGTGATGTCCTCCTCCTCGAGTCCATAACCTTTTGGCCAAGATTTTCTATCCCNCTGGGGCTAGAAGTACACTAGTACATGAATTAAGGGTCGAAGGAAGAGGCCAGGCGTTGGCGATATAACAACTGAATTGACAAATTACGGAGCGATCCGTATTCCTCCTACTAGGTTGAGCTTTTTCCAAGATTGGAGCTACAGAACTAGTGGCCATTGGGGAGAACTGTGATTCAGAAGCAAGCAACTCCTAAGCTTCAAATTTAGGCGGAGCTTTGACTTATTTCAGAAGCAAGCAACTCCTAAGTTTCAAATTTAGGCGGAGCTTTGACTTATTATAAGATATTCTCAAGCAGTGGCTATGGTCGAAGTCAGAGAAAAAATAGAGGAGATGCCATAGTCATAGGCCATTGACTATTTATCCCAGCAAAGTCCTTCTCTCTGTCAAAGGGACTCATTCTATTTTACCTTATACTTTTTAAATTGTAGCATTTATTAAATTTTTAATTTTACAAGATGACTTCGTTTAATAACAAAACTATTATGATGCATTGTATGATTAGATGCAAATAAATTTGATGTTTTATTGATGGCTTGNCGGGTCGGGGGTTTGATCCCTGCATAGGATCGAATTGCACAATTTTCTGAAAGGGGGGTCCACCGATCGGCGATCAAACTTTTTTTTTAAATATATATATATATACTTCACATACACTGAAACCTATCGCTGTGACAACGACTGTTTTTCCTTTTACTGCGGTTCTAATATCTAATCAGACCGAGGATCACATGAGTCTGTCTTCAGATGTAGAATGACAAGTTTACACTTCTCGGCGGAAGAAGAAGACTGGGGGCACACTCCAACTTGGAAACTTAGCGGATGATACTTTGGTTACTCCTGTCAATGACACTACACTTCAAAGTTTGTTTTCTGGCTCTGCTCCTAAAACTAGAGGAAGAAACATGACTAAACTGACTCGTTCCTAGCTACTTGCTTGTTTTTTATATGTTTTAAATCTTTTTTTAAGTCTATCTGTAGCTTTTTGTTGGGGTAATACTGTACTTGGTATCGTATGGGTAGGGTGTCTCTATTAGGCCTTCTCATATANTAAATATATATATACTTCACATACACTGAAATCTATCGCTGTGATAACGTCTGTTTTTTCTTTTACTGCGGTTCTAATATCTAATCAGACCGATGATCACATGAGTCTGTCTTCAGATGAAGAATGACAAGTTTACACTTCTCGGCGGAAGAAGGCTGGGGGCACCCTCCAACTTGGAAACTTAGTGGATGATACTTTGGTTACTCCTGTCAATGACACTACACTTCAAAGTTTGTTTTCTGGCTCCGCTCCTAAAACTAGAGGAAGAGACATGACTAAACTGACTCGTTTTAAATCTTTTTTTAAGTCTATCTATAGCTTTTTGTTGGGGTAATACTGTACTTGGTATCGTATGGGTAGGGTGTCTCTATTAGGCCTTCTCATACAACCTTTTTGTATCTTTTCTATTTCAATAAAATCAGCCATTGAGCTTTTCATATATATATATATATAAAGGAGCATAAATTAGTGATAACTTTTCCAAGAATTATGTTCACACTTATATTACACTTGATGGAATTTGACATCCTACTAGTANAAGGAGCATAAGTTAGTGATAACTTTTCCAAGAATTATGTTCACACTTATATTACACTTGATGGAATTTGACATCCTACTAGTACTCAAGAAATTGAAATAGATTTAGTATTAAGCTTCCTTTTTTTTTTTCTTTTATTGTGAAACTTAAACTGAATCAAGAATAAAACTACGCCAAACTATACAATCTAACATAATGCTAGGGAATAGGAGCTTTCTCTTTTTTTAGCCATTGCCTTTTTCATGGTGTTAACCATGGAAATAATAAAATAAAATAAATCAACTAATGAAAATAAAACAAATAAATTGTGCATAGATCATTGTGAATCAACATGAAGATTTCTATCACCTTATCTAAAAAGATCTGTCTGGCTAAGAATGATTGTTTCTACAGTGGCCTGCTCTTGTTATACTGCTCTAATCTCCTCTCGTTTCTTTTTAAGTTATTGATAATGATGGAAGTTTTATGTTGTGTTTTGTTAGATATATCGAGCTACAAGTGCCCACATCAAGTATTGTGCTATTAAGATGAGAACAATAACTTGTGACTGCCGGCAGAATTGGTAATTTGGAGTTTAAGAATATATGTTGGGCTCTGTCAGATGTGACATGAAAGATATTTATATTTTTGGCTTTGGCTTATGGCCCTTGTTTTTCTTTAAGTGATAGCCAGTCTGCATAGTGTAAGAGACTTCATTTGCCCGTTTTTGTGGTGGAAATAGTGCTTCCAAAATTCCGTGGANAGTTATTGATAATGATGGAAGTTTTATGCTGTGTTTTGATAGATATATCGAGCTGTAACAAGTGCCCACATCAAGTATTGTGCTATTAAGATGAGAACAATAACTTGTGACTGCCGGCAGAATTGGTAATTTGGAGTTTAAGAATATATGTTGGGCTCTGTCAGATGTGAAAGATATTTATATTTTTGGCTTTGGCTTATGGCCCTTGTTTTTGTTTAAGTGATAGCAGTCTGCATAGTGTAAGAGACTTCATTTGCCCGTTTTTGTGGTGGAAATAGTGCTTCCAAAATTCAGTGGANGTTAAGAATATATGTTGGGCTCTGTCAGATGTGACATAAAAGATATTTATATTTTTGGCTTTGGCTTATGGCCCTTGTTTTTCTTTAAGTGATATCCAGTCTGCATGGTGTAAGAGACTTCATTTGCCCGTTTTTGTGGTGGAAATAGTGCTTCCAAAATTCAGTGGAAAGCTGGGGGGGGGGGTGCAATTGTCTCCCTCAAATTCAAATTTTTACTTACATTGGAGGGTCAATTTGGTCTTTAGCCCCTCTTGAAATATTATTTTATCCTTTGTTGCTTTAGCCCCTCCCGCATTGGGTCTTGGGTGCAGTTTGCTCCCCTTAAAAAGGTAGTTGGCTCTGCCTATGCTTCCTACCACATGTTCTTCCTTTATATCTGGTTAAACAGACATATTATGAATGGATATAGTTATTTATCTTGTTTTTCTTGAAAGGAGGCTGATCTTTGGAATGATACACTTAAAACTTCTTCGTTTTTCACCAAAGTCTTGTTCCAATTTTGTTGGTGTATACAAAGCAAAGACTAAGTGTCAAATCATATAACTTTTTATGAGTGACGTTTATGTTCAACAGTGCGGTTGCCTTGAAAAATAGCAAAAAGGGGCAACAACGGTACATTAAGCTTCAACTAACACGGTTTTTTGTGAGGGTTTATTTAACACTAGCTCTTTTGATGAATGCTTTGTGTTAAATTTTGAAGAAGCATCTAATTTATGTAGTGAAGGTTTTGGAGAGTGCAAATATTCTAAACGTNGACTAGCTCTTTTGATGAATGTTTTGTGTTAAATTTTGAAGAAGCATCTAATTTATGCAGTGAAGGTTTTGGAGAGTGCAAATATTCTAAACGTAATTAGAAGTTGTTTAAATTTTGACAGGGGCTTAACATGGATGCTGAGGTAGGGTTTAATTTGGTTTCTTGACCGATCAGAGGAAGTAGGGCCATGATTGAAACTTTTTTAACGTTTTCCACCTCTTTTGTAAGCAATATCGTGTCTTTCTGTTTACTTATATTCGACAGCATGGAAATCAAGGTCCAACATCGAGTTTGCATCTTTTTATAGTAGTTCTGGAGATGCAAATTAGGAGTGTTCGATTGGAGTAACTTCANCACTAGCTCTTTTGATGAATGTTTTGTGTTAAATTTTGAAGAAGCATCTAATTTATGTAGTGAAGGTTTTGGAGAGTGCAAATATTCTAAACGTAATTAGAAGTTGTTTAAATTTTGACAGGGGCTTAACATGGATGCTGAGGTAGGGTTTAATTTGGTTTCTTGACCGATCAAAGGAAGTAGGGCCCATGATTGAAACTTTTTGAACGTTTTCCACCTCTTTTGTAAGCAATATCGTGTCTTTCTGTTTACTTATATTAGACAGCATGGAAATGGTCTAACATCGAGTTTGCATCTTTTTATAGTTGTTCTGGAGATGCAAATTGGAGTAACTTCAGCCTTTCCTTTTTGAAGATGACAATCCTTTTAGCTGGGATATCTGCTAAAATAAGTGAAAGCTAGAATAAATTGAGGAANCATGATTGAAACTTTTTGAACGTTTTCCACCTCTTTTGTAAGCAATATATTGTCTTTCTGTTTACTTATATTAGACAGCATGGAAATCGAGGTCTAACATCGAGTTTGCATCTTTTTATAGTAGTTCTGGAGATGCAAATTAGGAGTGTTCGATTGGAGTAACTTCAGCCTTTGCTTTTTGAAGATGACAATCCTTTTAGCTGGGATATCTGCTAAAATAAGTGAAAGCTAGAATAAATTGAGGAATTATTTAGAAGAGAAGATGCTTGGGATCAGTAGAATAATTGTTAAGTGTAATATAAAACTTTTGTGGGTGTGAAATAAAAAATTTGTGAATATTATTTATGTTGTTTCGACGAGATTGAATTGGGAATAGGGATTCATAGAACATATTCAGAAATACTGGGATAAGTCTAATGTTGGTGATGTCTGTGTTGCAGTTTGAAAAGAGAGCCTAGTTCCTGTAGCAATCATATGGCTTCATCGCTCTCCATCTCCTACTTTTGGCAATCACTCTAAATCTTCTTAAATTTTAAAATTCGCTTCACAAAATGGTGATTGGGAGGCATGTTCGGGGACTAGCTTGGCAGAAGTGCATCAAAGTGAAGATTAACCAAGATAATGTTCAATAATAATGATGTGGGTGATAAAGTGGAATGCGGAGTGACATGAAGGTTATTGGAACATGGATAAGGAGCATGTGTGAAATGGAAAAGCATTTTTCAAATTATCATGGATGAATGGGAAAAGATGAAAACCACAGCCAAAACATATGCGGCCAAAACAATGGAGAACAATTGAGTCAAGCCAGTGGGTTCCAACATGATTTGGATGCGGATGAAATTGTTATGAAGGCGATCCCATTGGTGGCAATACAAAAGTTAAATGCTGCGGATTTTGATTTCTTTTTCAATGTGGTGGAGATGGATAAATGTTTTTTTTCAAAGAATGCTCTCTAGTGATGGATAAGTGTAGAAAGTGATGAGAGGACAATATTGGATGTGATGTGAAGTTGGAGGCAACACCAGAGTAAAGCAGAAATGTAGAAGAAATAGGAAACTGCACCAAGGTATAGGCATAATGGCCCCTTTGTGAACGAAGAATTCATTAACACCTAGATTTCTAATTTGGCTTTGATAGGGATGTGGATGAGATGTTTGAAACAAGCGGCAATCTAGAAATGGATGAGCCAAGCAATGGCTTTGGTATGATACATCTGGGGCATGAACCATTAGCAGAGGCAGTTAATAATGCAGCAAGGGGAATGCTGTTGGATAAGCATGAATGTAAGAAAGGAGTGTGGAAATATGTCTCCGATACTGAGAGTAGGGGACCGGCAACTAAGAGAGAGAAGACATTGGTACTTATTATTGTACACCATCAGAAAGGGTTTTGTGATGTTGATAACAATATTAATTTGTTTATTTTGTTTGGGAACCATTTTTATAGATGACATGAGCACTGTTTTTTTTCGTTATGAAATTGTATTACACTGACTAATGTGATAGTCTCCAAGGCGGTAGTTCTCTTTTCGATCAATTTTCGATATGTTATTCATTTTGTGTTTTTCTTGATCAGTGTACCAGATGTGAATTTCTCTAATGTGCTGGTTTTTGTTCGTCGTATTTAACATTCAATATTTTCTTAATTTTAACTTGATGGTTATCCTGTTTTGTTGGCTATTTTCAAAGTTATCTTTGGTTTATGCTATTTTTCTTGACTGATTGTTTCTTTCCTTTGTTCTCCACTCTCTTATTTATCTTTTTTTTTTATAAGTTTTGACTGCAGCCTAGCAAAACATCTGGAGTCTGCCAACACAATGTTCTCATTCATATGGTGGATCATTGGTTTCTATTGGGTGTCTGCTGGAGGCCAAGTTTTGACTCGTGAAGCTCCTCAACTTTACTGGTGAGAATAGTTTCTTATTCACATTTCAGTTTAAAATAATTATTTTTTCTCTTCACACGCTTCTCTTTTCCTTGTTTTTTTTGATTTATTATTCTTTTTTAGTCTTCTCTTGCAGGCTCTGCATTGTATTTCTGGCATTTGATGTGTTCTTTGTTATTGTCTGTTTTGCCCTGGCTTGCATCGTTGGCATTGCTGTTTGCTGCTGCCTACCATGCATCATTGCAATTTTATATGCTGTCGCAGATCAGGTAAGTCTTCTTGTATAAATTGATATGTCTGTACAAGTTTCTATAATATTCTAATTAGAAGACTCGATTCTTATGGCCAGTGTTTTTTCCTGAGGACCATCGCTTACAATCACATCTACAGTTGAACCTTTCGCCTGTAGAAAGCTAGTTGTTGATCTGTGAAACCCCTAGAGTAACAGTTTAAAAGTAGAAGTTTGAGATGAATAGTGGACCAGTGTTAATAGTTNATGTCTGTACAAGTTTCTATAATATTCTAATTAGAAGACTCGATTCTTATGTCCAGTGTTTTTTCTTGAGGACCATCGCTTATAATCACATCTACAGTTGGGCCTGTCGCCTGTAGAAAGCTAGTTGTTGATCGGTGAAACCCCTAGAGTAACAGTTTAAAAGTAGAAGTTTGAGATGAATAGTGGACCAGTGTTAATAGTTCAAANGTCTGTACAAGTTTCTATAATATTCTAATTAGAAGACTCGATTCTTATGGCCAGTGTTTTTTCTTGAGGACCATCGCTTACAATCACATCTACAGTTGGGCCTTTCGCCTGTAGAAAGCTAGTTGTTTATCTGTGAAACCCCTAGAGTAACAGTTTAAAAGTAGAAGTTTGAGATGAATAGTGGACCAGTGTTAATAGTTCAAATTGTATTTACAGCTGCAATAGAGATGCTGTAGCAGATCCTCGAGCTTAATAATCTCAGTGTGCATGATATATATATATATATATATATATATATATATATATATATATATATATATATATAGAATATAAATTATAAAGAAAGGAGCACATGATAAGTACAGGAAAGCGGTAGATGTTGTTTTGATAAACATAAACAGCTAAATAATAGGGCAAGCTCCCTCCCATGCCGGGGATAAAATTAGATTTGGAACATAGATAGCCAAAAAATTACAGGAACCCTCATCACTTCAGTTAGCGCTAATGCAATGAATAATCAAACACATGCTGATTCTTGAACCTAAAGACCTTTTGGATGGGACAATGCCCTCAATCAACTTAGGGCGTACAACCAAATCAACTCATTATGTTAAACTATCTTAAATTTAGCACTTTTTTGGAGCAGGAGGGAGCATCAGAAGACGATATCTGCCACTTACCAAAGTTCAAATTTCGAAGAACTGTAGGTTTTGAAAAACTTGGCGAAATATCAAGATCTTCTGGAGGTGTAATGACTGATTGTGGAGATCCACATCACGAGATTGCTCTTTCATATGAGAATGCAGTAAGTGCTTGTTCCTTTTCCATTCTTCGAGTACATATCAAACTCTTAAAGCGTCAATTAAGCCATTAAGTTGCAAATGCTCTGGAGTTCTGGGTTGATTTTCACATGATATTTTATATACTATAAAAATGGTTATTTCTGTCATCTTTTTGTGGATGTGGAGTAAAGAGATTTGCTCTTGTCCAGAAATTTTGTATGTCAATTGGAATGGTCGTTAATGGTTTAAAAGGATTTACCGTAAGTCTATGCTAAAAAACCAGATAAAAAGGCACTTAAAAAGGATTCATAACTTATATATACTACATATAATCCCTTTTTGTGTCAACATATAATCCCTTTTTTTGAGTAAATATTGTTTTTCTGTTTTTGTTCGATATTGACAAATAACAATATTTTCCTCAAACATGCTTCATGGAATTTGAAGTATTGTATTTTGATTTTTGTATATCTGTTTTCATAAATATTTACTACGAAGTTTAAATAAATTTTTAATTATTCTTGCATTATATTACATAGACTCCATGTTCAATATATAATCTATGCTATTTTGTTCGATAATGACAAAAAACAATATTTTCCTCAGACAATCTTCATGGAATTTGAAGTATTGTATTTTTATATTTGTATATCTGTTTTCATAAATATGTACTACAAAGTTTAAATAAATTTTTAATTATTCTGGCATTATATATTAGTAATAAATGAGGTCAGAATCTTTAAATGACCCCCTTGGGATAAGAGAAAGCTAAAGGGACAGATTTGGGGTGGGGATCCGACTGTATGCGTATTGACAAATTCATTCTTGTAGACACCCCATCCACACTTTTGAGTCCCAATACAACTCCTAACGGAAATAGGAGATTTTGGATGAATGACTTATGCTGTTTGTCTTCTTACATTAAGCCGTAGGCTATGTAGATTTAATTTCACAACCATGATATGGAACTAGCTACAGGGTACATGTGAGATAAATTATACTACGAGCGAGAATTAAGCAGCTATTAAACTTGTGAAATAAGATTAATATGGTAGTGCTATATTCAATTCATTCAAGTTTTTAATTTCATGTGTAAAGTAAAACTACACATCATGTGTAAAGCATAACTACACATTGATTTTGGCCCAATTTTCTTCACTTGGTGTTCACATAGATTTTGTTGGCCCGTTGAGTTTTTGGTTCCTCGTTTTATAAAAACATTTTCAGTTTAAATAAAAAATTTTTGCATTAAACTTTACCTGAATTCATCCAATAATTTCCTTTAGCTTCAAACCCATTTCAACACTTGTTGAGAGGAGAATGAATCGACAAATAAACCTTGAGGAATTTTCATGATAGCCACACCGAGTTGCTGTAATTTAGATGACTGTCTATAGAAATTCTCCAAGCATTGTCCAACTGCTGGACTTAGAAGTGTGCGACTGCCTGGAGCATTCTCAGGTCGGGTGAGTGCTTTGGGAGTAACTTAAAGTTTTTTTTTACTTGATGAAAATTTTGACGCCCCACTAGTTTGATGTAGCCCAATCACTGATTCCTTATTGAAGGTGCCATTTATTGGTGAATATCATCCCCTTGTAGCGATCAATTCTCATTTGTACNCTTTTGTAAAAACATTTTAGTTTACAGCAAAAATTTTTGCATTAAACTTTACCTGAATTCATCCAATAATTTTCTTTAGCTTCAAATCCATTTCAACACTTGTTGAGAGGAGAATGAATCGACAAATAAACCTTGAGGAATTTTCATGATAGCCACACCGAGTTGCTGTAATTTAGATGACTGTCTATAGAAATTCTCCAAGCATTGTCCAACTGCTGGACTTAGAAGTGTGCGACTGCCTGGAGCATTCTCGGGTCGGGTGAGTGCTTTGGGAGTAACTTAAAGTTTTTTTTTTACTGGATGAAAATTTTGATGCCCCACTAGTTTGATGTAGCCCAATACTGATTCCTTATTGAAGGTGCCATTTATTGGTGAATATCATCCCCTTGTAGCGATCAATTCTCATTTGTACTTCTTAAGATACAGTTGTTTCTGTGAGGGACGCCATCCCATTTTTTGTGTAAGAAAATTTAGCATATTCATTGTTCCAGAGCATATTACATATTTGAGTGGCTGTAGCTAAAGGACGAGCGCCGGTCTTAAAAGTCTTAAAAAATCTCCTGGCATCATCAATTTATTTGACTTAAAAGCATGTGTTGGCCAAGAACATGGTATTGTCAGATGAATGCCTTGGGAGCAAATTATAGTTATTTTTTTTAATGAAAATTTTGTATGCTCCATGCCCATCCATTAAATCCTCGTCGAAGTTCTCATATACTGGTGAATATCATCCCCTTATAAAGATTGACTATTCTCTGCACTACATAATATTGTGAGGGGCGTTGAGTAGTCTTTTCATCCCATCTCTACCTTGTATGGGTAACGTGAGCATGCTCATTGTGTAAGAACACGCCACTAATCCANGGAGCATATTACATATTTGAGCGGTTGTAGCTAAAGGACGAGCGCCGGTCTTAAAAAAAGTCTTAAAAAATCTCCTGGCATCATCAATTTATTTGACTTAAAAGCATGTGTTGGCCAAGAACATGGTATTGTCAGATGAATGCCTTGGGAGCAAATTATAGTTATTTTTTTTAATCAAAATTTTGTATGCTCCATGCCCATCCATTAAATCCTCGTCGAAGGTCTCATATACTGGTGAATATCATCCCCTTATAAAGATTGACTTTTCTCTGCACTACATAATATTGTGAGGGGCTTTGAGTAGTCTTTTCATCCCATCTCTACCTTTTTATGGGTAACGTGAGCATGCTCATTGTGTAAGAACACGCCACTAATCCAATCCTCATTATCTTGTGTATAAGTTCTGATGATATCTTGAGTAGATTAACCAAAACCCATATGCTATTTTTTAGGTTCAACGTCGGATCATCTGTAGGTAAAGATGAAAATGTATCATCCATATTGAATATGGGATTAATGTTTGTATGATACTTTGGTAGAATGAATAAATAAGTTTGATCTTTGCATAATTTTTCTTCTTCAAAAGCTAAGAAAATAATATATCATCAAATTATCAACGTCATTTTGGAGGATATGCTAGTTGCAAGTAATTAATCAGAGCTATTTAGTTTGACACCTTCATTAGATGTATAAAAACTATATAATAGTCAATTTTTATAAAAAATATTTAATAATACAAAAAAAATTGTAAAATTTATTTAAAATATGAATATTTGGAGATTATGTACTAACTTTGAGGAATCTTCAACTCATGTCAAACATGTGGGCCATCGCCATCATAATTTGGTTGTTATACATCACTTGCTACTTTTTGTGATGTTGATAAGATGACCTAAATCATGAATCTCTTCTACTCGTGAATGGTCATGTGAATTGGACTGTGAGTGAACTAACGCACCCACGATCATCTCCAATTACATGATTAATAACCGTACAAGTTAATAATTGAACAAGTTGAATATTTTTTATAGCATTGATATTAATTGTATCATGTTTGATATAGTCAAAATTATTTATTTATGTTCACAAGCAAGTTGTTTANTTGTGAATTGGACTGTGAGTGAACTAATGCACCCACGATCATCTCCAACGTTGCATGATTAATAACCGTACAAGTTAATAATTGAACAAGTTGAATATTTTTTAAAGCATTGATATTAATTGTATCATGTTTGATATAGTCAAAATTATTTATTTATGTTCACAAGCAAGTTATTTATTGTTCAATATGAATTTATTGAAGCATTGATATTAAACTTGTTGATGCCTCATATTTTATTCATATAATTTTTTAAATATGGCTTATTTAATATTACTATTACCATATTGTATATTATTTTATCAGGCTTGGTTACTTTTTACCTCTTGTTTTATATTTCACATATCGTTTTACACTTTCATCATTTTCAATCTCTACACTCGACTCACCAAAGGTTGCAAGTGTTATAGGATTACACTGAGAATTATGGTACGACGTGTGCACATATTTCTCTCCAAACTTCCTTGCAATTGACATGTCAGTTAGCGTATCTTGTGAATGCTTCATCTTAGCCCTCGGAGCATTTTCTCTAATACCCCTATGTAAGAATCGAGATGCACTTGCATGAGAATTGGTAGTAAGTGTAGCTTCTTCTCATCAACTGGCCTATAGTAGATGCATTCTTTTAGAGCCTAATGCATCTTCTCCAACGCACCATCGGCTTGTCACAGATTATTGCCCTTGTGTCTTCATTTCATTCTTGCTTTTTGGACATCAATATCATCTTCAAGGCTTTCACATTTCTTCCCATCCTCAATTCTCTTCAATGCTATTGTTATCGTATTTAGTTGATGCTTGTTTAATTGGTGTTGAAATGTTAAATATTAATTTCAAATATGTTGAATTAGTTGTTCATTTAGACCGATAAAATCAGTTGTTAGCATGATTATCATTTAGAAATTCATTTAATACTCATTTGCTTATGTACTTGTCTGATTAATTTATGCAACTTAAGTGTAAGCCAAGTTCGATCATAATTTATTAGAAATAAGTATGAAGATATATCTGAAAGCTTGATTCAATCTTGTATTAATCTCGAATAATTTGTATATATGACCGATTCAAGTTTAATCCATAATATGCTTCGATTGACTTGACTTCATCATATAGCTTTAGCTGTGCATTATTGGTGCTTTGTTGACAAACACCATTATTATGTGGTGTCTTAACATAAAACTATATTACACGTGTCTTCATCTTTGACATATATTGCAAATCGTCCCATCATCAATTGGGAATTTACATAATAAATTTAACTTACAATGTTGTTTGCATTATATTGTTTTAAATATTTTTCTATGAAGCTTAGATAACTTGCATTAACTTAACGCCAATTTACCACTAAATTCCTCTTATTGTATGTTGGGAAAAATTTGTCTATCATTTCTAGCTCTTTGCTAGCAAGAAATGTTTGCTCTTTTCTTATTAAATTGATTTTTGGAAAAGATCATTCAATACACTCTTACATCTTGCTTGTTTTGATGGGACCTTAAATTTCGGGACTTCTGAAATATTATTAAATGTATACTGACTTAGATTTAGAGACTTGATTTTTATATAGAATACTAGCTTAATGGGAAAAAAAAAGAAGCAAAAGCTAATCATTTTTATCTACTTAACCTTATTACCCTTGGTTTTCTCTTATTTGAATTGAATATATATGAATGAGACTATATTCCAGGATCTTTTATTTTTCTTTCCATATCATATTCAAATTATAATAAATATCTTATGCGTCGATGGGTCATAATGTTGATCCACAATTGATTCTTAATGTTCGGGTCATGTCTAAATCCTATTAACAGAACCGTCAATTGACACAGAAAGACCCAAATACTACTGCAGCTTTCCCTCTTCGTCTGATACATGAATCACCTCTCCTCTCATTTCTGCTAGCCAATTTCCTCCAACAATCTCCAGAAATTTTTGCCTCCTTCAGGGATTTTCTATGCTGAACCCATGCTTCTAAGTCAATTCAGGGTGGATGTAGGATTTGTTATCGAGCGTTCACTTCTTCTACAAAGTGTCAATCATAACAATTGTACGACGGCTTTTATCGCTTCCATTTCTCCTATTATTTTTCTTCTTCGTGCAGATGAAGTTAGTGGCCTTACCTTATGGAAAACAATCTAACCCTCGAACAAGAGAAAGTTCTGAGGATGAGGTATTTTTGTTGTAAGAATTTTTTTGTTTTTCAAATTGAAGGAAAAAAAATAACAGCTTTTATAATAATAGATTATTTAACATCATCAGTAAAATGAACCTTTTTGAAGACTAGAACTTGATTTGGGGATCATAATATTGTCTCACAAGGTATTACAGGCCTAATCGGAAAATGTTTAAAACCAGACGTAGAGGGGCCAGACCTACTGGACTGAAGATATTTACCCTAAATTTTCCTTGAACGGCTATGGCATCTATTCATGCTTCTATCCAGTTAAAGNATGCAGATGAAGTTAGCGGCTTTACCTTCTGGAAAAACAATCTAACCCTCGAACAAGAGAAAGTTCTGAGGATGAGGTATTTTTGTTGTAAGAATTTTTTTGTTTTTCAAATTGAAGCAAAAAAAATAACAGCTGTTATAGTAATAGATTATTTAACATCATCAGTAAAATGGACCTTTTTGAAGACTAGAACTTGATTTGGGGTTCATAATGTTGTCTCACAAGGTATTAGAGGCCTAATCGGAAAATGTTTAAAACCAAACGTAGAGGAGCCAGACCTACTGAACTGAAGATATTTCGGCTATGGCATCTATTCATGCTTCTATCCAGCTAAAGTTCTGGAAATACTTTAGCACTTCCTCTTTCCCAGTTTTTTTATTTTTCAAAAATTCATTTAGGGGAAGCTATAATTGATAATGAAGCTGTGATCTAGCAACTTGAGCTAAATGACTTATGCTACAAGAAGATTTGATTCTGCAAAACAAAATTTAATAAGACTTGTTTGATGTAGGGATCTCTAGTTCGTGAAAATCCTTTCCTTCCTTTAATTGAGTTATCATTCCACACGAGCACTAAACTTTTCAATAAGTCTGCTAAGATGGACTACGGACAGCCTAGGTGGAACTCTCCATTTAGTTAAAGTTAAACCAATCCTACTTTTGCAACAGAAATAATTTATATTTCTTGCATTTCCCTTCTGGTTTCTGTAATGTAAGATCGTGTATTTTGCTTACATCGTGTATTTTTTTTCCTTACAGCTCTTTAATTTTTTTTTTTTCCCTTTTTTTTTCATGCTGAGTAATGTAGGAGTGCTGCATCTGCCTGTCTGCATATGATGATGGGGCTGAACTGCGTCAACTTCCTTGNATGCTACAAGAAGATTTGATTCTGCAAAACAAAATTTAACAAGACTTGTTTGATGTAGGAATCTCTAGTTCGTGAAATTCCTTTCCTTCCTTTAATTGAGTTATCATTCCACACGAGCACTAAACTTTTCAATAAATCTGCTAAGATGGACTACGGACAGCCTAGGTGGAACTCTCCATTTAGTTAAAGTTAAACCAATCCTACTTTTGCAACAGAAATAATTTATATTTCTTGCATTTCCCTTCTGGTTTCTGTAATGTAAGATCGTGTATTTTGCTTACATTGTGTATTTTTTTTCCTACAGCTCTTTAATTTTTTTTTTTTCCATCCTGAGTAATGTAGGAGTGCTGCATCTGCCTGTCTGCATATGATGATGGGGCTGAACTGCGTCAACTTCCTTGTGGTCATCATTTCCATTGTTGTTGCATCGACAAATGGCTTCGCATAAATGCAACGTGTCCTCTCTGCAAATATAACATTATAAAGAGCAGCAACAGACCGAGGGAAGAAGTATAGAAGGCACCCTATGCTGTCTCTTTTCCCACTTTTGCCCGGCTGCTGCTGCTGGAATTCTTGGCTCCTTTCATCTTTGCTCTTCTTTCTGTACGCATTTTTGTCATTAGGCATATGTTTTTTATTTCAGCCGTGGCTCTTGACTCTAGTTTCTGGTCTCTTATATATGGGTTTCATTTCCATCTTTAAATCTCTGTTTCCTTGGAATTATNCGTGCTCTTCTTTCTGTACGCATTTTTGTCATTAGGCATATGTTTTTTGATTTCAGCCGTGGCTTTTGACTCTAGTTTCTGGTCTCTTATATTTGGGTTTCATTTCCATCTTTAAATCGCTGTTTCATTGGAATTATATGAAAGGAAATCGCTGAGTTAAAGATAAAAATCTTTCTCATCGAGATTTAAATGCCTTGGAGTCATGTTGATAGTTTGTAGTTTCTGTCCTTTGGTTTAAGTAGAAGTTAAATGATGTTTAGAATGGTTGGTCAGCTTCATCTTTGGAAAGGTATTATCATTATTATTCCTTTTTAAATGGTGAGAAAGTAGTAGCAGAAGTTGTCCTTCTTTTTCCAGACCAACATTTCCGGGCCATATTTATGACTTCTTTTCTTTCTTTGTTTATTGTTATTATTATTTTTTTTGAGCATCTTTCTTTTGCTAGCCTCTTTTATCCTAATGTGCAAACAACAACATATTTTGGGCAGATGCCCTCAATAGTACCCAAAAATTTTTAGAACGTTTTTAACTGTGAGAAAGTACTATGTTTTCGCATGCGGAATGATACTTATCATGTTCTTATTACTTATTGTATTTTTCTTTTTTTTTTTCTTCTTTTTTATTATTTGTTTTTTAGTGCTTGGGGTGGTAACATTTCTTTTCATCTCAAGTGACCAAACATTGGAGCTATGGAAGTAGTTGAATTGGTGAAATTTGTTTAGGCTGTTATCATTTCTCTTGGCTGGAACCTGTATATATATACCCACACATATACATGCATGAGCGTTTCGTGGCCTGTTGGTAGAGCAGCATCTCTCATGGTCGTAAATCCTCTCAAGTCATGTGTTCAACTCTACCCGTTTGTAGGGTGTGACACTCGAATACTTAACATACTTAGGAATGATTGGGGATCGTCTGATAGCTTCCGGCCATTCTTTTTTGAAAAAAGAAAAAAAACTTATATACACACATGTATGTATATCTATATATATATATATATATACATACATCAATATGTATCTGTGTGTGATTTTAAACGTGTTTTTCATAAATGATGAATATAATACATCTGAATAAATGCAAGAAAATTATTGGTAAATGAAGGCAAGATTATAGTTGGCTACAAGAATGTTTAGAAAAATTAATATTTATATCCAACTTACATGGCAATGTTTACAAAATTTAAGAAACATTATATGTATATTGCAAGAAAATTATTAGTGCAAGAAAATTATTAGTAAATGAAGGCAAGAATAAGTTGGCTACAAGAATGTTTAGAAAAATTAATATTTACATCCAACTTACATGGCAATGTTTATGAAAATTAAGAAATATTATATGTATAATGCGACATATTTAAGTAAAAAATATTTGTCAACATACAATTAATGAGAAATTGAACACGAACAAAGTGGTTCAAACCGCAAAAATCAAGCTCGTTGGCATAAAACCTTCTTGTTTATTCACTATTCTAGTGCCAAACCTTCTTATTTTTTATGGAGTAATCAGTTTGTCCATCATTGTATACTTCTATTTCTGAATAAGACTTCCAGATCTTGTGAATGACTAGGAGAAGAGATGATCCATAAAAGCAGGAGACACGATAAAGACAGACAGACGAGAAAGAATGTGGAGAATTTTTGTGCGACAAGCCTCACTAGGATAGGTTAAGCACATACATCCGAACAAAATTGAACTGAAATGATTTGGGCCAAATATTCACGAAAGAATACCTACGAAAGCTACACACAACCAGAAATTCAGGTGTGTTTGTTTGTTCTGGGGTCTAGAGTGCTCTCAAAGGGACGTATTCCACTTGATTAATTACATCTTCGGAATTGCCTAGGAACACTCTTGATCCAGGGAGTTTTGCTTATATTAGAAGTGACAACAAACACATGACTATTAAAGATTAGTTAATTTGCAGAGGAATGCTCTGATGCTTTCAAAGCTCCAGCTAAGCAACGAGGTGGAGAGTGATTCTCTTGCGGCCCGACGTGGGTAGCAGACTCATTGACCTATGGAGCCAACAAAATAACAGAATAATCATGAAGGGGAATGTCAATACATCAAAGCACATCTATGCTTTAAGGACAGAAGACAAATCATCGTATCTCAAATGGACAACAACTCATCGGTAATCAAGTCGTCGAGATGATATCAACAACAACAAGAGGAGCGACATGACTCAAAGTGTGTAGTGGAAGGAAGGAAGGAGTAATCCCTAAACAGGTAGAGGTGGATTGGTCAGGGAGCCACAAACCTGTCATCCCAAGCTCTTAAGACCCAAAGTCTATCTGGTCATGAAGGTAGTCGACCCAACACGCCTAGAGATCCCCGATCAGTAATCTGTGAATTGCGTCGTCTGTGGAAACTTCAGTAGCCCTAAAGTCAAAGGAATGAAATTCTATCTCATGACTATCAAATAAAGCTCTAATGGGTGAGAATTATACCTGTCGAAGTGGTAAGCATGCCGCTGGAAAGAGGAGAAATGGGAGGTTTAGCTGTAAAGCCGGAAACGCTCCTAACAATAGAACTTACACCTTTTCTGGATCAGGAAGGCCACTAACGACCTATGCGCACTAGACAACCGCCTAAGTAGAAATTTATGTTGAGTCGGTCAGGTTGAAGAAGCATGGGGGCTTCTTCTCTAGACATGCAGAATGATGCAACTAACTATTCAAGTACTAATGTGGAGGCCCCATTAGTATCACTTGGATGAGAGCCATGCTATGCAATGCGTTTAAAATTCAGTTCGAAGTTCATGCAGAAAAATAAAAGCAAGTTTTTAAAAGTCCCGATAATTTTAATCATAAAATTTTGATTATCTTAACTTTTATTATTAGAATTTTGAGTATAAATTATATAATTTTAAGGTCATTAATGAGTCTAGCTTATAATTTTCATAACATCCTGGATTAACCATAAATAAACAAGAGAAAATAATTCAAGCATGCAAACATGCAAAGAAGAAAGTAAACAAGCCAAAAAATAATGAAAAGTCGGTGCCACAAGGCCGACAACATATCCTAGAAACGAAAAAGATGGTCAGACACCGCAGAAGTACACAAATGGTCCTAATTCTATACATAAATGAGATTTAGAATTAAGGTATGTGATAAGTAGCCTGCTGCTCTTGATCCCATCACATGGTTTCGTTCGCTTGACGCCTCAGAATCATGCACGTTCCTTATTTCTAATACAAGACTCTAGGACTCTAAAAGTACAGAGAAAAATGAGAAAAAAAAACTCGATTTGCATGAAAACAGCGTTAGCAGGAAAACCCAACAAACATGCAACGTATAATGAGCCGTGTCTTTTTATCGAAGAAACTAAATGACACTTTTAAGCAAAAAGTTAATAGAAATCATCACATGCTCCCCCCTTTAATGTTACACGTGTGTGCATATGTATATAGACACGACTCCCAACAGAAGAACATCATAATATACTACCATGCATATTAAGCACACAAGCACCTCAAAAGCAAAAAAGTGACGCTTAACTAGAACAATCAATCCAGGAGAGAACAAAAGCCAGAGACATAAAAAATACCACCTAGTACCCTAGTCCTAGCCCAACACATAATCCAACAAAAAAGTGTCGTAAACATCATCTATGTCCTTAGGGTAGGTCTCCGGGTATATGAGACTTTGACTGGGTCGTCACATCGGCTCCATCTTAAAGATTCAAAAGATCTAAATAGTGTCACCCAAGACGAATTTTGAAAAGAGTTGGCCTTACATATAACCTATTTTGCTACATGCATAATTTTAAAATTATAAGGGATAAAATATATTTGTTTAGTTTTAAAATAAGGGTCATTAAATGTGAATCTGTAACATGTAAGGTGACACGAGTTAGATCCCTTGGATTTTTAGCACGATCATACTTATGTCAATCTCGATGTTTTAACTCGCATTGCTCATCGGGATCGACCTGACAAGCAATGCTCGTTTAGGCAATGCACCAACACAAGTTCACTCACTTATCAAGCCTGACATGCTATCCAGACACATACAAATCTAATACAAACAATCACATGATAGAAGTTGTGATGAGTGTGTTATGGAGATAGTAAGTCAGAAGCGCGTGTGCTGTGGAGGTAGCAACCCAAAAGAATGAGTGTGTTGTGGAGGCAGTGACCTGCAGGATGAGTGTATCATGGATGCAGTGACTAAAAGGGTGGACGTGTCATGTAGGCAGTGGCCCAAATGATGTGTGTGCCATGGAGGCAATTACCAGCAATTGAGTGGGCATGTCGTAGAGGCAGCAACTCAAAGGATGAATGTGTCGTGGAGGCAGCGACCCGAAAGGGTGAGCGTGTGGAGGCAGTGGCTCAAATATGGGTGTGTCATGTAGGTAGTGAGCTGAAAGGGTGGGCTTGTCATGGTGGCATTGGCTAGAAAGCTGGGTGTGCCATGGAGCCACCGGTCGGACCAAAGTGATCGGTCGGTAGGGCCGAGACGGCTGATCGAGCCAAAGTGTAGTGACGACCTGGTCGGGGTAGTTAATCGAGGCAAGGCTTAATGCCAACCAAGCAGGGGCGGCCGGTCAAGGCAAGGTTTAGTGCCGACTGGGTTGGGGTGGCTGATCGAGGTAAAAGGTAATGAGTGACATGCAAGTTATAAATCACACACATGATTGACCAATTAATAGGCATTTGGTCGGGCATATTAGGATTGACCGGCCAATTTACCTAGCGTGAGTGACCAAACCCACAAGCATGCAAGCATACAATGCAATGTGCAAGATGCAATTAATCATAATCAATAGCAAGCCAAACTCGACTAATGCTCTCACATAGGCACCTAGGGTTTTAGCTCTTAGACATAAGACAAGGCCGCCTCTGGCTTTGGCGATGAATGCATAAAACTTCATCCTCTGATTTCTCGTATGAAAGTCCTTCACCATTTGTAGGAATAAATAGCTACAAAGATTTTTCTGTCATACAACCCCTCCACGATCTTGTAGAATTGGCTAACTACAAAGTTTTTCCCATTCTTCAAGATCGAACTATTCTAACCCCTCTAATGAAGGTTGGAAGCGCCAAAACCGTAGGAAATTTGGATTCCGACCCCCTAAGATTTTGGCTAAGCCTTTTAAAGGGAAGTCACTCAGATTCACAAAAAAATTGGTCACGAATATGCTTCATAACCTAGGGCTTCCTCAAAGAAATTAAACGACTAATCAATATGTGTTTAGCCGTGTGGACTAATGTTGATCGACTAACTTGCCTAGCATGGACGGCTGAACCCACAACAACATCACAAAATAACTCATCATAACTCTTTTACTCCCCCCCCCCCCCCCCC